>CM038121.1:17525794-17560794 GCA_001642375.2 Mentha longifolia
TCCCACTATCTGCGATACTGATACTCCAGATATCGACCGGATCAATACTCTCATAAGGAATATCGCAGCTCAGTACGGTTGCAAGACCACAGGCTTGGCTGAACTTCAAACCTTGATCACTTTTTCTTGTGAAGTTCAAACTTCTAAGCCAAGATGTAAAGTGTGGGTTTCGGCATTATCAAAAAGGGGGAAATTGTTGGGAACCCTTGATAGTTTTGATAATGTTATTAGAAACCACACTTAGACAATAGATTTTAATTGGAACAGACTGGTCTCCGTGTTGGATCAGTCAAGCTTAACCCGAACAAGTTGCTATGTAAAGGTCAAGGTTGGTAGTACAACCATTGTACCTAATCTACTCAAACCTATATACTGTTCTATTATGTAATCTGTCTATGTACCTGCTCTAACCATACTCGAAGATTTCTTGCGAAGGTTACAGAAGACTGAAGACAGTTCGAGGTATAGGAAGCTCGACCTGCAAAGTCCAACCTGAGCTGTAGCTGAGGAACCTGTCCTCAACTCAACGACTATAATTGTGTCAGTGTACGGTTCTGCATATCCTGACACACATACAACGGCTCTATTTCAAATGCTTCTCTATAAATACCTCAAGTAATTCCAGAAAGAAGGTACATGAAACTCAATATTCAAGCTAAAACGCTGCAGAAATCTCAAGCTTAAAGATCACTCAATCAACACTCGAAATCACTAGAGCCTTTCCCAAGTGTTGATCTTTGTAGATTTCTATTCTTTCTAGAAACTGTCTTACTAGAACACAACCCACACTCTCACTACCATCACTATTGATATTCAGTGTAGTTGATAGAGTTGTATTCCTAACGTTGATAGCTTTTCACAGCTTTCTAGTTTGGATATCAGTGCTAGTTGTTTAGCATTAGTAAGATCGTATGTAAGTTTGTATGTAAAGTTAGAAGAGACACGACTCAAGAATCGTGCTAGATTCAGTCTAAAGAGAGACTTGAATTTGGACCGGAACCTCCACCAGTGTTAAAAGGAGCGAAAAATCTCAAGTTAAGGGATTACAGATTCGACGGGATCTGGCGTGGACGTATGAGCTGTTTACTCCGAACCACGATAAAAACTCCTCGTGTTTCTCTCGCTATTTATTTTTACATCTTTATTTACACAGTTTGCATGTTCACAACCTGCACCACTGCAACCTGTCTTGCATATACTGTAGCTGAACTGAAGTCTTTTGAAAACTGTTTTGAAAAACTGTTAGCCAACCTTTCCACCAAACTTCCGCACGCAGATTAGTTTTGCAAGCTCAGCAGTTCACTGTTTGAGCTGGAAAAACTAAACTGCTCTGATAAACTGAAGTGACGACTCAGTAAGATCAAATTGTTTTGAAAAGTCAAACTGTTGGCTAGTTGGTGTATTCCCCCCCTATACACTAATATCTATTTATCGGGACCTACAGAAGGTAAGGCCAACCTGACGGCACTCCGACAAATAGGTCGCCTACCTCGTACTTTCCCGACGAAATGGCGGTTCTCACGTGGTGTTGGTCGGCCGTGTCTCAAGACCCGAGGAAGGGAAGAGACCAAAGGGCGCTCCAATTTTGGCGGCGAATCAAGCAACTTTACAATCAAAAGAAGTGGCACGATCGACCGGGACCACGTTCAACTCAAATCGCATTTCGGAAGAGCGCAAGCAAAAGTTGCACAATTCAACGGCTACTACTTTAAGTGAAGAGGGAATGGCCAAGCGGGTCGTCCGGCGAGGACATATATGATGCTGCAAATAAGTTGTTCTACGACAAGAACAACAAACAATACTTCATTCTGAAGGATGCTTAGAAGATATTGCACGAGCTTCCCAAATTTCAAGGTGTCGGCTCGAAGGATGATACGAGTGGCTCTGATAAGCGACAAAAAGGTCTTGATGGGTCGTCCAACTCAAGTCGATCTAAGGATGATGACGGTTTCTATAGTCATGACCGGTCGATTGGGCGGAAGCAAGCAAAGAACCAAGCTCGCAACAAGGGGAAAGCGACGGGAAGTGCTCAACTAGAAGGCGTCCCCGAGGAAATGAGTGTCAAAACCGTCAATCTAGTCCAAACAACGACCGAAACAAATCAACAATTCGTCAAGTGGGCAAAGGCAATAAGGAATTATCAGAAGGCGATGACGACAGATACGAGCAGAATGACGCCAGAGCAATTGGAGGAACATCTTGAGCTCTTGGCGGAGTTGAAGAGCTGGATTTGAATTTAGATGTTTTTTAAATTTAGATGTTTTTTTTTAATTTAGATATTTTTTAAATTTTATGTAATGTCTAGTATTTGAATTCAATAAATAAAACTAGATTCAAATATTTTAGAGTTAAATCGAAAACGAAACCAAAATCGAAATATAAATTGAAATAAAAAATATTTAAAAATAAAAAAATAGGAATAAAAAATAAAAAAAAAATTGGAGAGATCCCATGTATTGGGGCTACTTTTGGGTATGAGATCTCTCCACCGGAAAGTGGGAGAAATCTCACAATTTGGGATCTACATTGTGGATGCCCTAACTTATTTGTGCCTACACGACTAACGAGTCGTGTAATGGATCTTCTAGAAGCCATTGCCTCTCTAGCAACCTTTAAACACTGCCAGACACTTTTAGCCTGTAACTGTTCCAGCATTGGCACCTGCCATCCCCGTTTAGCTTCCTAGTATGCAATGTTGCTACTAGGAGGATGGAAAATCCCTTATCTTTGGGGACAAAGCGTCAAACACGTGAAGTCGGGGCATAATTCGTCTTGCGAAAGAGGCTTTTCTCAACTCGACTTCAACAATAGTCGGAGTATTTGTTCTACTATTTTTTTTGTCCATTTTTCTATTTTAGTCTTTTCGTATTATCGAATTGCAATTCCATTACAAAAGTATACCTAATTCGTAACAAAAGCAATTGCTATGACCTTATAAAAGTACAGATTACTCATTCGTAATGTTTCACTTTCTAATAGAATTCGTTTTCTAATTAAAGTAGAATTCGTATTAATTGACAACACGAAACTGGACAATTTTAAGATTTGAGTATCAAAATAAAAGGTTGGTAAACAATACTCAAAATAAAAGGTTGGTGAACAATTCGTTTATCGAACATCTTTGTAGCTTATCGGAAAGTCAACTTCAGTAATTATCACCTTATATTATTATATTTATCCGCTAATTATTCTTATATTCTCTTTAATTATTACTCCCTCCCTCCGTCCTCCATTTCTTGACCCAAAATTTTTCGGCACGCATTTCCACCGAAACCTAATACGGGTTTAAAAATATAATTTTGAAGTATTGTTTCTTTTACGGGATATTACGAGTGTCGTACTATCCCTTAAAAGAAAAAATATTTTAAAATTATATTTTAAAACTCATACTAGGTTTCAATGAAAAGACATGCCGAATAGTATAAGGGTCAAGAAATGGAGGATGGAGAGAGTATTATATTATCATATTTCTCCACGAACTTATTATTTTATTTTAAACAGATTGTCATGAACTGTTGCATAGTATTACCTCTATACTTTAATAGAGACACACAAAAACACGTCTATACACTGTTTACATATAAATGTGTAGATGTATATATTTTTTTCTATTGAATATTTTTATTTTTATTTTTGGACACTTTTTAGGGGTTTATTAATTAAAGAAAAAAATGTAGCATTTGATATTTTAATGTATGCATATATATTTTTAAATTGAAGTATCATAGATTCTTAAAAATATATTGCTGATTGATTTTGAATTAAAGGCTGTACCAAAACCTTTAAAATTATAAAAATCAGATAACAAACGAAAAAATTATAATAATTTAAAATTTTACAGTTTAAATTATACTAACATGCAGAAATATGGATAGATGAGAAGCTGGTAAATTAGATTAATAAGTTTTTTTTAATCAATATAATAAGCCTCTATTTTTTTTTATATTGGGAACGAGACCATTTATCGATTTATGTGTGTCATCCTTGTGCAGGGGCCATGCTATTCTTGTCTATACCATTTCAAATTTTATCAGATGTTCCCTAAGGGACTATTGGTAAAGAGACCGAGATGAATAAGACGTCCCAATAAAGAAAAATAGCTCGTTATAAACGGGACGGATAAAATAATTTGAATTGTGTTTAATTTGAATGATAATAATTTATCAAATGTTTATATTTTAAAAATATGTTGTTTACTTTGTTGGAAATAGGTGGATAAAATATTAAATGTTGCCCTTTTTTTTTTTTTTTTGAAAAATAATATGTGAGGGCATGGTAATCTTTTCACAAAAGTGTATAAAATTATCATATCACTTCCCTGATATAATATTATACCATGATACATAATAAAGGGATCTGTCCTACAATTTGATTAGATTTTCTTATACATCAAAATACATAAGATATCTATCTATCTATACATATATAATAGCAAAATAAAGGTCAATTAATCTTGAATTTTCTTGATTATTTTGCTAAATTCTCACAATTTTGCTTAATTAATCAATACTTTAATCTAATTAATATATATATATATATGTATATATATATGTCTTCATAATATTTCAATTTTAATAGAAGTCTCATAATTTAAATCACATATTTTAATATTTATGCTCAATCATTTATTATATATATATGTATAAATATATCCACCTATTTTAACATTATTATTGTTTCCGGGAAATATATCCATCGAAAATATTTGTACTATGAATTTATAAAATCATCATCATCATTATAATCATCACCATCATCATCTCCTTAATCAACTAAACCCAAGCAGCCGAACTCTTCTGGGTAATTTGAGTGTGTTTGTGTGTATTATTATTATTATTATTATTATAGCAAATTTATTTTTCAGAGCCAATTTATAATTAGCATTTGATAGAAGGGTAGAATGGTGAAGATATAATTATTTTATTCTAAAAATTATTAATTCAATGACGTAAATGTGCCTTAGGGGCAAACAACTGTCAAGATATTTTCAATTCTTTTATTTGTTTTAGATGATTTTTTTTTCAAGTGGTTCAAAGATTGAAATTTCTAAAAGAACGACATGATATTGTTCAGTAGAACAACTCATCCTTTATAATACTTGTAAAATAAATTTATAACAAATATGATGGAGTCATTTCAATTTCATCCCAAGTAAATATTTATAAGATTTCAGGTTAACGGGAAAATTATACGATTACGACTTATAGTTTATTAATTGAGTAGGGACGGGCCCATCGATAGAAAAACTCATATGATGGAGTAATCCTTAATCAATATTTAAGAGAGTAAATGGAAGACTTGAATTGAAAACCTGTAAAACTATCCGAGAATTGTCAACTTTTCTCAATAATCATCTAAATGACGGGCGGCTTGACATTCTATCCTTCAATTATCGAACAACGGACGACTTTACATTGAAATGAATATAACCACGTTCAATCCTTTTATTTGTTTTGGATGATTTTTTTTCAAGTGGTTCAAAGATTGAAATTTCTAAAAGAACTACATTATATTGTGCAGTAGAACAACTCACCTATATAATATTTGTAAAATTTTCTTATAACAAACATGATGAAATCATTTTAATTAGTTTTATCTCAAGTAAATATTTAAAAAAATTCAGGTTAACGGGAAAATTATAGGATTACGACTTATAGTTCATTAGTTGAGTAGGGACGGACGGATGACTTCATCGATAGGAAAACTCATATATGATGGAGTAATCCTTAATCAATATTTAAAAGAATAAATGAAAAATTGAATTGAAAACCTATAAAACTATCCGAAAATTGTCAACTTTTCTCAATAATCATCTAAATGACAGGCGGCTTGACATTATACCCTTCAATTATCAAACGACGGACGACTTTACATTGAAATGAATATAACCACGTGAAAGAATCCGACCTCTCATTGATGAATTTTTTTCGAGCAATAGGAAACTTAATATTTGTAAAATTTTCTTGTAACAAATATGATGAAGTCATTTCAGTTTTATCCCAAGTAAATACTTAAAAGACTTCAGGTTAACGGGAAAATTATATGATTACGACTTATAGTTTGTTAGTTGAGTAAAGACGGGTGGATGAGAACATGACTTCATCGATAGGAAAACCCATATATGATGGAGTAATCCTTAATCAATATTTAGAAGAGTAAACTGAAGACTTGAATTGAAAACTGTAAAACTATCCGAGAATTGTCAACTTTTCTCAATAATCATTTAAATTAAGGGCGGCTGACATTCTATCCTTCAATTACCGAACGATCATTTAAATGACGGGCTGCTTATGGATTCTAATCCTATATGGAAATTCCTCTATTTTCGTGATTATTTAAATCCTCATAATTTACTTTATTAAATGACGGGCTGCAACAAGCTTTTAAATTAATAATTTTAGCTAATTAGATCTTACTTAATTCGATGATGTAGAAATGCCAATATATATATATTTTTTCTATTTGGTTGATTTTTTTTTCGTAGGTTTTTTTTTGTGGTAGGGTTTGGTATTTTTTGTAGGGTTTAATTTTTTTTTTTTTTAGGGTTGAGTTTTTTTTGTTGGATTTAGTAGTTTTTTGGGTGGCTTGAAATGAATATAGCCACGCGAAAGAATCCGAGCTCTCATTGACCAATTTTTTTCGAGCAATAAGAAACTTAATATGAAAAATACAACTACAATCGAGAAAATATTATCAATCGTCAATTTATTTCTATATTACAATGTGCAATTGATGCTTAACATTCAAAATGAGTATTACTACCCGAGAAACGTAACCTCTCCTAATTTATTTTTTAATATCATGATCAACGGGCTACTTGATATTCAAAAAAGTAAAACGTAACGAACAGAAAAATGTCACACCTTATTGATATATATATTTTTCTAATTTAGTTTAATGTTATTTTTTTTCGAACGGGACTACTTGATATTCAAAAAAGTAAAACGTAACGAACCGAAAAATATCACACCTTATTGATATACTCCCTCCGTTTTCTCAGACTTGACTCTTTTATTTATTGTATGAGTGGTATATAATAATAAAAGAGGTCAAATCAGAGAAAACAGATGGAATACATTTTTTTTCTAATTTAGTTTAATGTTATTTTTTTCGAATATATTCTAACAATACTTTAATCTTACAATAGATACTTATATTACTATTTTTTTTTTACTTAATAATTGCTCAATCAAATTCAACGGGCACTACACTAGTAAGATGATAAATAACTTTTCGCACTTCCTTATTTTTCGTTCTACGGTTAAACCTATCAGTGATAATAGGAATAATAATGAAATTAAAATAACACAAATAACCTGCAAAAAGAATTTTATTATTATCAAACTCGTTTATCATATTAGGTATAATTTTTTAATTAATAAATATTACTCATTCCGTTTTTTTATATATGTGTGATTTTTTTTTTTAGAATTCCTCTATGTACGTCCCAATTCACCAATCATGTTCTTTTTGGCACAATTTTTTTTAGAGTATGTTTAATTAAAAGGATTAATCCTATTATATTTAGGAGAGACAAAAGAAAAGGAAAATAGAAAAAGGTGTTGTCCCTATTGGTGCCCTACCTGATTTTTTGATTCTTTTCAAGATAACTATTTCTCACGCGCACTCCTTACTCTGTACAACTCTTTCCCCACTACGATTCTACCCCCCAAATATTTTCCAATTAAAATACTCGTATTAATCTATTTTTGATTTGCCTCTTAAGCCACAAATTCCACTCTCTCTATCCCCCCTTCTTACAACACAAATCCCACCTTATTTATTTATTTTTTTCAATTTTCATCAATCTCTCTCTCTCTTCTCTCTCTCCCCATCCATCCATCAAACGCCCACATCACATTTTCACCCTTTTTTTCCTCTCAAATTTCAGTATTTGATTTGGCCGTTTTCAGTCGATTGTTGAGATTTAGGTAAAATTGGTGGGGAGAGAAAAAAAGAAAAAAAGAAAAAGAAAAAATGGCAGCTCCAAACATGGCTACCATCACAGCTTCGCTCGAGAGATCTCTGCAGAACTGCTCGTTGAACCAGCAGCACAGCAGCAGCCGAAGCAGCAGCACCGCCAGCAGCGGCGGCGGCGGAGGGGCGGCGCCGCCATCGGCCGCCACCTTGGAGCTGAATTCCGAAGGCGCCCTCCCTTTCCACTGGGAGCAATGCCTCGATTTAAAGGTGAAGAAAAACTCAGAAAAACTACGGCCCCTCTCTCTCTCCCCCAAAAACGGACACACTCTATATTTTTGAGATCGCTATCGTAATTATTATTGTGAAGTACTTTTGTTTTTCTTTTTTCTTTTTTTAATTTATTTGGAAAACAATTAATGCTGCAAAAACCTTAACAGATCCAGCATTACTCCGCCTTTGATTTATTTTGTTCCTTTGTTCCCCGAAAATGTTTCCTCCTCTTTAATGGCGGCTCTTTATTGCGACTCCCACTTCATTTAATAGTTAACACCCTCTTTTAAAAATAGAATCTTGGAACATCCCATGAATTTTTCCTCGGTTTTTATTTTTTATTTTTGTGATTTTTACATGCAGAAAAAAGAAAAATGAAAGAAAGACTGAATTTTTAATTTTTGGGTTGCAGACCGGTGAGGTTTACTATATAAACTGGAGGACGGGGATGAAGGCGACGGAGGATCCTCGTACGGCGGCGGAGTACGGCGGCGGTTACTACTCGGAGGAGGAGGACAGCAGCTCGTGCGACAGCGACGGCTCTTCATCGGAATCGTCTCCTTCTTCCTCAAGAGAGCAATGGAGCGGCGGTAAAGATAATAATAATCAAGAAAATTGTTATTATCAAGAAAGGAATGAGAATAATTCCAATAATAATAATAATAATAATAATAATAATAATAATGTGCTAGTGGTTGCTGGGTGCAAGAGCTGCTTAATGTACTACATGGTGCCTAAACAGCTTGAAATTTGCCCCAAATGTTGTGGTCAACTTCTCCACTTTGATCGATCCGAAAATGGCTCCTCTTGAATTTTTTTGTTTTCTCTCTCTACCTCTTTCTCTCTCTTTTTATTTTATATTTTTTTTTATATTTTTTTTTCTTTCTTGATGAGGGTTTAGGATTGGATGTTGATGTGGGCTGTGGAGTTTCTGAGATGAGACAAAAAGGAATTCTCAATCTTGTTTCAAATTGTTTCACCTTTCTTTTTTACTTCCTATTGTTCTGAATTTTGGTTATATTCATACCTTTTGATTTCCTGCACTTGTGTATTTTGGATGTTTTTTCATTCATGCATTTATTGAGTCGATTTTAATAAGGAAATTTTGTGAGCCAGTGTTGGTGGTTTCATTTGAGAGAATGATTGAATGAAGATTGTTTGCTGATTTAGAAATTTTGTGTACTTTGATATTTTCCATGTAATCTCATATGTATTTTAGTGGCAAGATTTTGTGTACAGAAATGTGAAATCTTTTGTTGAACTGGTCAGTTTGATGGTTACCATCTAACTCAAAATTTAAAAGAGGATGAGCACCTGTTGTTAGAGTATTTTTAGTATGGTAAAAATGTCGATAAAATCAAAATTCTAATACGCCATTTAAGTGAACTATTATTTTTTACTATAAAATAAGTCCAAACTTAAAATGTTCCAAACTCAAACAAAACCGATATCAAGAAAACACAAAAAAACTTAATAAAATGCCTCTTAGGAGTAGTCAAGTGGTAGAGGGGCTCGCTTATGGCTTAAATAGTCACAAGTTTAAATCTTACTTATGTCTGTATGGGTTTGAGGCCGCTACACATGCCTTCTAAAGTGTAGCTTACCTCCTTTGTGTGGTTTGCAGGTTACTGTACATAAACGATAGTTTATTCAATGCGCACCAAAGTTAGCGGCTTTGGATTCCCACGACATAGAAAAACAAACTTAATAAAATAAAAAAAATCATTAGGAGTCAGGTAATTGGATATATTTATATATTATATAGAATTAATTTGGTTTAATCAGAATTAATTCGGTTTTTAATATTTCAATTTTCTAATCTCTAAAACGAAAACAAGTAGTATAATACTAAAATATTTTATAAAATTAAAATCGAAATCAAATCAAATACATAAACAACAAAACCAAAATGTAATTCTATTCAAATCTATAATACGAAAACAAGTCGAATACTAAAATCTTTTTTAAATTAAAATCGAAAATCAAATCAAATGCATAAACAACAAAACCGAAATGTAATTCTATTCCATATTTACTTAATGATCATCCTTGTACCCTTTTGACATTTTGAGGAAAAAAAGGTACAAGTTTTTTCTACTAAAAAAAATTCAAGATTCAAAGTAAATCTATGTCTCTTTTATGAATTAACTTGCACTGCTTGCATTTTATGTCGGTCACTTATTAGATTTTCATTATAAAAAAAAAACACTTATCACATAATATGCCCCACTTGTTTCATCTCATCTTCTCTAATAAGGTGGAAAAGAGACTTGGTATATGAGAAAAAAATATTATCACTCCAAATAAGTATGCAATATTATTATTATTTAGAGTTATTATTATTATTTTTTTAATAGGTCGTTCAGGAAAAATTTTCCACCCTGCTCGAGTTAAAGGAGAAATATGGTAATAAATATTTATTTTCCTTCCTTTTTTATCAAAGTAAACACACTTGTATATGTCGAGATGAGTTTATTTGAAATTATCTTATAAGTTCAGCACGTAGATCTTGATTCTCTGTTTATTCAAAATGAGTCTACATTGTAACAAAAGTTCAAAGAAAATCTCAAAAGTAATATCATACTATCTTTTATGTATAATCTCATAGATAAAACGAAAACAATCATCACTATACATATTACGCATCCTCAACATATTCAAATATATATCGAAGATGTTTAATGTGCATAGTGATGTTTAATTATTATTATTATTATTTATTTTTTTGGTCAGGATTATTATTATTGTTATTATTATTATTATTATTATTATTATTATTATTAACTTGGTTGGTCCCAAAACTTAACCTCATCCCGCTAGGTCAACATATGCACACAGTGATGTTTAATTTTGCCAATTTTTATCACTCCATTATATAGTAGGGAAACACTTGCATCAGCCCGAATTCACATTAAGGCCCATTGAATATTTTTATAAAGCCTTCATTTTGAGTTACGGGTCAAGTGAATTAATTAGGCCAGATATTTTTTTTTTTGCTTTCAAAACCTTGGCCGCAGGGCTGATACAAGTTTTTGTCTATATAGTATTCCCTCTGTCTCAACCTAACATTCCGTGCCGGCCTTGCTACACATTTTGATGAGATGGGGGAGTAATCCTTACTATACTCCCGAGTTTGTAAATGTTAAAAGATCTTAGAACGAGATTTCACCTTAACTTGCAACATTGGTGCACGATAATTACGAATATTAATATAATCATGTGAATACAGCTGGATTACTTTTAATATATAGTATTATTGATCATGAAAGAATTGGTCATAGAGAAAACATCCTCTCCACCACCATGTTGCACTTCTACTTCTCCAAAGTCAAAATCATATATAGTGCATTCAATAGAATATATCACAACTAATTTGCGTTACGTTTTCATACATCCTGGCATCATACATTATAGTTTATTTTTATTTTATTCAAAACAAAAATGTCTACTAGCTAGTAAACTTCCATGAAAAAAAGAAAAGAAAAAAAAAAAACAGAAAAGAATTGAGCACTAAGTTTTTATAATTAATATTATAAATTTAGTGCTAAAGATTTGTGATTTGTTATTCTAAAAACGTAATGCAAGAGAATGGACGCGAAATGTCCCTCGTTTCCATATTCATTAAAAACAAAAAAGTGGTACTTGAACTCCGATTTTTGAGTAAAATAATTAATTAATGTGGCCGGCCACATAACGACATTTTTCATAATATATGTCATTTTAAAAATAATAAATAATTATTATAATTAATTAGTTTTATATTTGAATTTCAAAAAAAAAATTCCCCCAAAATTACACATTTTTTTTAATAAATAAAATGTAACAATTATTTAAAATAATCAAAATTATCAAATAATTAAAGGGTTAATTTTTTAAAAATACATAAATTATACGAAAAATTACTTTTGACTTCTCTTATAATCTAAAAAAAGTTTGACATAAATATATAAATTATTAAATGTTAAAAAAAATAAAATAACTAAAATTATGGCCGGCCACATTGTGACCGAATAGCATTGCCCATTCATATAAATATAAGTCAATGATATTCGATCGTAACTCCAAATTCAAATATTTAATCATGATTTAGGAGGATTTTCCACCCGTAATTATATGATTTGACTTTTATCTCTTCAATACTACAATTATTAATTTGTCGATATTAAAAATATTAAAGAGTGCACTCTCACCTGAAAGTTGTTCAATGGGTTAATTATGTCCTTTGACTTATACTCTAGAAATATTTGACGTGAATCAATTATTTAACTCTCAAGTTGTTTGGATAACTTTGAATTTTCCATGAATCTCGAAGGAGCTCAACTCAAAGGTAAGAAGTATGAGCCCATGATATCTATTTAGGACTATTGGTCCCATTAATTCAATTGCATACGTAATTATTGTATAATTATGTTATTATATTTCCTCCAAGACAGTTAAATTAATTTAGATTTAGATGCAAATTTGACATCAAGATAGTTTAATTACTTGCATGCTAGAAATGCTCATATGGACATGCACGGTAAAAATTTTTAGTAGAATTCACTTTATTAGAATATATTGTATATTTATAGTTGGTTATTGGATATGTAACATTGTTATATCAGTCGGAGCATATTACCTACACTAAGTCAAAAGATAGCATTGTTGTCTCCCCCTAACACTCTTTTTATTTTATTTTTAAGTATAATATTGAATTTCTTTTACAAAAATAACATTATGATACCCCGGCTTGTCGCAGCTCCCATAGACAAATTTTTCTGGGTTCGTTTCTAAACACATTAATAGTGTCCACGGTGGATAGGGGAATATATTAACTAATGGATTACATGACTTGAGTAGTTTGGTAATGGAATATATTAACTAATGGATAGGGGAATATATTAACTAATGGTTCATTAATAGGGTAAGTAAGAAAAAAGCAAGAGACATGCATAAATAGAAGAGCAAGTAGCATATTAGGAGTTAAGACAAGAGATATAGAGAAAGAGAAAGAACATGGAAGCAAGAAAAGGGAAGGGAAATGGTCCAGTCCAATAGGAGAGAGGGATTGAGAAGGAAAGGAGAGAGAATGATAGCTGGAGGAGAGAATGTTAGAAAACAAAGCAACCTTTTATAAAATTCAAATTGCATTGCATTGCATGGCAGAAAGAGAAGGGAATCTGCGCAGAAGGGAAAAAAGGCCTACAGCATTACTTTGCAGAGAGAGGAAGAAGAACCATAGAAAGAGATAGATATATAGATAGATGGACAGCAGATCTAGAGAAAGAGAGAGAGAGAAAGCCAAACAGAGAACATGAAATGGACCTTTCTTTATCCTCATTGGTACACTCATTGCCCCACTCCATCAACATCTCTCTCTCACTTAAATCGGTTCTTGAACAAAAAGTTTTTTCATATCCATGTACAATTACATGTGTAATGTCCTGACCGTCTCGTTGAATACGTGTCGTCCTTATCGCAGACCTCAATTTCGATCTGACCGGAACTTGATTTTGGAAAAAAATCTAATATTTTTTGATGATTTCTTATTACATGTTAAAAAAATAAAATAACTAAAATTATGGCCGAATAACATTACCTTTTGCGTAATTAGAATCAAATTTCGTAATTTGTGAGAAAAATCGCCGACAAAGTTTATGGATTCACCGAGAAATAACCTCATTATCAGCGTTCTAAAAACCCCTAGGCCCACTTAGTCGTGATAATGCTTAATCCGCCTAAATGATAAGCAGTATCCTACTGGCGTGATTAAAACTTAATCAGTAGCTTATATGCGTGAACTATATAGTCAACGTCTAGGCAAACTAGATTGCTTCGTAAGTGATTTGGATGGTTAAATGGATTTACGGCAATGTGTAATTAAATTGCATATATTTCAGTATATATTATGTTGAAGACTAGGAACTTTATGAAAGTTATATGCTTTTTATCATTAATTTGGTATAAATTATTAATAATATATGTTGATAAACATGAGAACATGATATAAAATAGTATTGAGAAATATATATATCCTGATCCAACTAGTACTACATTTCTTACGTTCAAAATATGATATACGGATAAGAGGAATAAGTTGTAGTGGTGAAGGCAACATTAATCCATATGTAAAATTATGTTGCGCTGTTCGAAGCAATTAGCGTTTTATCGTTTTCAATAGTGTTGGAATTGAAGAGAATCTCAACCTGTTTTCAATATCGTCCTTTTCTTCCCATTATCCCTCCCTACTTTTTAACCACTCCCCTCTCTACTCTTACCGACCTCAACGACACAGCGCCACCTAATTCTTCGTCTTCTTCTTCCTCTCTCTCTTTTTCTTTCTTTCTTTTTTTTTATTTTTTATTTTATTTAATATATATATTTTTTATTTTAGAGAATTATAAAAAAGAATTCCTTAAAGAAACTTAAAGTATATATATGTAAATATATTTTACAATCCCCTTTAATAAAAAAATGAAAATAATTCGAGATATAATCGATTGAGTGTATGGCTAAGCTTATTTAAAAAAACTCATGAAATGTAGCTCAAAACTCTATTATAAGCTCAAAAATATTACAGTACAATCTATTTTTTTTTTTTAAAAAAACGATACAAAACAAAAGGTTCGAAATTTATAATTTGTAAAAAAACAAATATGTTGGAAAGATAAAAAATAAAATTAAAGAGCTTATAAACTCAGTCAAACACTTTCTAAATTCGATGAGATCTCCGTGTTTGTAACATGAGAATTATCAGATCTCGATTTAATAAATTGTTTGAACTAGGTTTTTGTTGAGAATGGTTGCATAAATCAGCAAGTTAATTCTTCAATACACTGTTGGAATCTAAGAGTAGATTCCATCTCTTTGTTTTTGTCTTTTCTCCATTTATTTTTCTAGTGTGTTTTGTATAGGTTTATACAATATAGAAGCTGGATTAAGGGGGAGTGATGATGTGGTCGATGATGTGGCAGATACAGAGCTCGTGGGCTGCAGAGTTGCTGTGTGATCAAGTCCAAGCCCAATATCATAGTGAGCTTATGATGGACTGTGTTCAGCTAGAGTTTGAAGCCACGAGATAAGGGTTGAGGGAGGATAAGATTTGATTATATTTGATCTTATCTCAAACGAAACCCTAGCTTGGTGGCTAAGAATCAAGTTGTATATAAGGAGGAGATTCATTGGAGATGAAGCACGGCCTTTGGAGAGAAAAAAAGAGATAGAGAGCTTCTTGAGAGACATCCAAAACGTTTTAGTTGAGTAATACTAGCATAATACAACTAGCTTAGTGGATAGTTAGATTATTTTTGTTAGTAGCTTTTAATCTTTCGTTTCCTCAACTATGGTTTGTAATTCTTCGTGAATTATAGTATTTGTTTCGCCTTGAGGCATCTACACGATATTATTCATATATCTTGTAGAAAAACCATCTTCTTTGTCTCCGTTCTATTTTTTGTTTTTCCGTTGCCTCAGTTTCTAAGGAGGTGCTCGCAGAGCTAACCTCTGTGGGTACCTCCGTGCTCACCCTGTCATGTGTTTGTTCTAGTTTTTTCCGCTGCGTTTGTGTTCGAAGTTGCACTCACAGTGCTGCTCACAGTGAACACCTCTGTTTATGACACCGGTTGATGCTAACATACACGTGTAAAAAATAAGTCACCTAATTTTTAGGCCAATATGGAAACACTCAAACACGTATCTTTACTATATCCATGATCATAATTGATGAATTGTTTCCACACTTTAAATTCTGCATTTTTTATTATCATCTTTCTTACTTGTGATTCTCATGTTGGTTTCAATTTTCATTAATTTGTGATATATTTTTTAACAAATTCGAAACAGGTAGCTAGCTAGTTTTTTTTTTTTTTTTTGAGAAGTCTATCTAGTATTAATAATATTGGAGAAAGAAAACGAAATTGTAATGGACTCCATGTAAAGTAATTCAAAATTTATCTTTTTTACATATTCATAGAAACTACTCCGTTTGTTGTCGCTAATTATTGACAATATAGCGCGCGTCTACATCAATGATATAGAGATTTGTGTAATTTGCCTCATTTCAAATCCTCCATTTATTTTCCTCAAAATTATAAATCTTCCATTTTCTAACATTAATGATATAGAGATTTATGTAAACATGCCAAACACACTGTGACATAAAATTTTGATAAGAGTAAGAGACGCTTTTTGATGGGATGGTATCCTCTATCCCAAATACTATGTTCCAATAGGTATCCCAAAACTTAATTTCTACTAGTTTTATATTGTTTTTATAAAAATAAAAAATACTATAATTTAGTAAATCACAATAGACATTTATAAGAAGAAAATTAGAATTTTCTAAAATTATATACTCCATTCGTCCTTGATTTACTGACTCTGTTGACTTTTAGATAATTTTAAAGCTTTGTGATAATGGATTTAAAATCGAATTTTTGGAGTTTAGTTTTTTTTACAAGGTACTACGAGTGTTATAGTATCGTGTAAAAAAAACTAATCTCAAAAAATTCAATTTGAAATCCATCATCACAAAGCTCCAAAATCAGCTAAAAAGTCAACATGGTCAGTAAATCGAGGACAGAGGGAGTACTTTATTTTTGAATTTATCAACTCTAATATACTAATAAAAGTGAAATTAAATGTAAAAAAATAATTATAAACCCTAATTGGGATGGGTGAACCATTGAAAATAATCATAAAATTAAACAAAATCATTATAAAATAAATTTATTGAAAAAAATGAATAAAAATAATAAAAATTAAGTTTTGGGACACCATTGAGACATCATTTTGGGGATAGAGGATCCCAAGCCCTTTTTGATAGGCACTCAGGCCAGATTTCAAGACTCCACCCAAAAGCTAGCCTATGAATGGAGGTTTAACCTCTAATATAAGTACCAATTCACAATTGTTTGTGGATCTGATGTGAGATAGAATTATTTGACCCCTCCCTCCCTTTAAGAGCATGACGTCCAAGGATGACTCGCACTTTGGGTGGCATTCACTCCGGAACCACATATGGCTTCACTCTGGTAGCTGAGAAGTTCTTGTAGGGATGTAAGTGTGTACTACACCCACACTCACATCATAAAATTTTAATAATATAATTTATATTAATAAATAATATATTATGAGGGTTGAGTGTAGTACATATACACCAATAAAAGACAAAACTCTAGTAGCTTTACTTCGGACCATACTCCATAGCTCTGGGTAGCTCTCTCCTAAGTAGTTGAACTTGCTATGTTGTGCAATTCGTATATTCTTAACAATGTTCTTAAAAATGTTCTTGAAGCAGGAACAAATAAACGCGTAAAAATAAAGAACACAAGGTTTGATAACCCAGTTCGGTGAGAACACCTACGTCTGGGGGGCAAATCCGAGAGAGAATCAATCCACTATTATGAAGCAGAGAAGTACATGACTTACACCAATTGCGACACCTAACTTCTGTTTACAACTTCTTTTCAAATATGGATTGAACTACGAGAATCACTCGTAATCGAACTCCAACTATCGGCAGATAGCACCTGTCCTACCCTCAGAAAACTGAAAGGAAAAATGATCTCTGAATCACAATTCAGAAAAACCACATCAATAAAACTAAGAAGTAGTTTTATTGTACACACACTCTACCCAAGAACACTCTCTTGCAAAAACACACACTCAGAGATTTCACAATCAATCTCACAAAAACCGGCTACTCTTCAAGAATGCTAATCTTCTCTTTTTATACTTCATCCAATATGGAATAGAATTAACCCTAAAAGATCTTTGCATATCCTCCAAGATATGGTAATATTTTCAACCATATCTCCACCAAATATCCTTTCATATTTATCCAAATAATAAAATTGAATAAATAAGCTTGCATGAAATTCCATTACACAGCGGAAACTTCTCTACATAAATCGCCAATATGATTTTCCATAATTTGCATGCACCCATGCAACAACAATCTCCCCCTTTGGCATTTATGTAGCCAAAACAAATTTCATGCAATGTTCTTTAAGGTAGAACAAATTCAGACACATAAGGTAGAACACACAGACAATCTACCTTAGCATTTCTCCACCTAAATCCAAACTAGAGTATAATTATTGATAGGTAAAGGAGCGCACCCATAGTACCAATACCAACATTAAACTCATAGTAACATAGAAGACCAGAATACCAAAGAACATTAACATACAATGTTCATCTTTACCAAAATACATACTTTAGAAATCCAGAATTCCAGAACAACCAAACATAACAAGACATCTCATGTTCTCCCCCTTTTAGGGTACAGAAAGCCAAAGATTAAACAACATCCTTTGTAACATTTCCAGCATCTGAACCTGCAGTAGCAGTGTGAGGAACATCCTATGAACCTGCAGCTACATCCTCTGCAACATGGTCTGCATTATCTGTATTTTCAACTTCAGCCTCTTTATCTGCTCCCCCTGAGCCACTTGCGCCATCAGCTGAAGACTTATGAATTTCAGAGTCAGGTAACAACTTCAGTACACTTTCAACAGTTGACGTGTGCCCATGTAGGAACTTCATGTGCTTGGAAATCTTTCCAAGTTCTTTTTCAAGCTTCTTCCGAACAGTATGCCGCACCACATTCTTCACTGAAGTAGTCAAATCATCATCAACCATTTCAGCCTCATCATCATCAGACAATAGAGTAGCATCTGCAGTTTTCTTCTTCACATTTGCAGCAGCTAACTTTCTTTCAACATCAACAACGTGATATTTTCTGTCAAAAATCTTTACACTAGGCCTTAACCCACCCGAACAGCAAGGCAAAGAATCAGATGAGCAATTAGCAAAGTCAATCTCAGAGTTGACTAGATCTTTCAACAACATATTCCGAAACAGTTTCAAGAACATCCACTGTAAAATTGTAAAATTATAATTTTGACCCTCTAAATGATGGAATTTGCCCGAAATCCATCGTACATCATAGCTAAGCAATGAGTATTGCTCAGCACATCGTTTCCACCCGAAAAACACTAAGATTTCACCAAATTCTAATACTTGCACAAAAGCTTCGAAAAATCGGATTTTGACCATACCATATAACTTTCCTTGCTTCACCCAACTAAACAATCAAGAAAGATATACACAGTACATATACAAGGGAGAATGGTCGAAACTCACAGAATACAGAGTCCAAGGGAGGCTCTGAGTTTCTCAAACCTTACAGCATCAAGAGCTTTTGTAAATATGTCTGCCAACTGATGCTCAGTATCAACATATTCGATCTTCAGAATTCCATCCTCAACAAGTTCTCTTATGTAGTGATACCTAATATCAATATGCTTCGTTCTAGAGAACTGCACCGAATTTTTGGCAATGTTGATGGCACTAATATTATCACATAGAATATGAAGAAGATCTTGCTTATACCCATAATCAGCCAACATCTTCTTCATCCACACAAGTTGTGTGCAACAACTACCTGCAACGATATACTCTGACTCTGCTGTAGATAAGGATAAACTTACATGCTTCTTGCTTGTACCATGAAATAAGATTACTTCCTAGAAAGAAACAGCCTCCAGAAGTACTTCTTCTATCCATTAAAGAACCTCCCCAATCAGCATCACTCTATCCATAGAGCTGAATAGATGTGTTATTTGAAAACCAAAGACCAAGATCAGATGTACCTTTAATGTACTTCAAGATGTTCTTCACAGCTTTCAAGTGACTTTCTTTCGGCTCAGATTGAAACCGAGCACATACTCCGACATTGTAGCAGAGATCAGGTCTGCTAGAAGTAAGGTAAAGTAAACTACCTATCATGCTCTTGTACATCGTTTGATCAACTGGAACACCTTCAGGATCCTTTGTGAGTTTCACCGTAGTCCCCATAGGTATCCTCTTAGCTTTCGCATTTTCCAAACCAAAGCGCTTAACTAGATTCTTAGCATAAGTGCTTTGTGTAACAAAGAATCCCTCATCAGTTTGCTTAACCTGTAGTCCAAGAAATAGGTTAACATCTCCAAACAAACTCATGTCAAACTCGTCTTTCATCAACTGCACGAACTCATCCGCAAAATTCTTTGAAGTTGAACTGAAAAACAAGTCCTCAACATAGACTTGCACCAATAATACATCAGCTTGTTTCCTCTTAATGAACAAGGTTTTGTCAGCTCCACCTCTCTTATAGCCTTTCAGTAGGAGAAATTCTGACAGTCGATCATACCATGCTCTCGGGGCTTGCTTTAAGCCATAAAGAGCTCTCTGCAGCCTATAGACATGATTGGGAAATTCAGGGTTCTTGAAGCCTTTAGGTTGTCTCACATATACCTCTTCCTTCAGAACTCCATTCAAGAAGGCGCTCTTGACATCCATTTGGTAAAGCTTGAAGTTGAAGAAGCAAGCTATTCTAAGCAAGAGTCTGACTGATTCCATTCTTGCTACAGGAGCGAATGTTTCTCCAAAGTCTACACCTTCCACTTGTGTGTATCCTTGAGTGACTAATCATGCCTTGTTTCTGATGATATTTCCATGCTCATCAGTTTTATTTCGATACACCCACTTGGTTCCAATGATGTTTGCATTCGTTGGTTCAGGGCAATTATACCATACTTTGCATCTATCAAACTGCATGAGCTCTTCTTGCATTACAGCTATCCAATTTTCATCCATGAAAGCTTCTTTAACATTCTTCGGCTCAATCTTGGATGTGAAGCAAACTAAAGCCTTGTTTGACAACATCTTGATGTAGTCCAGCTTCTTCCCTCTAGTCTTCATTCCATCTTGTAGATCTCCAATAACATCCTCAGCAGAGTGGTTTCTATGAACCTGAACTTCTTCATGACCGGCTCTCTTTTCACCATTTTCTTCTTCTTTCAACTCTCTGATTTTAGCTTCTGATTCAGTAACATCTTCAGGAACATCTTCAGTGACAGGCTGAAGCACATCAGCACTTGTTGACTTAACCTCTGGAACATCAACCACACTATCATCAAACCTCACATTCACTGACTCCATTATTGTCTGAGTCTTCTTGTTGAACACTCTGTATGTTGTACTATCCACTGCATAACCAAGAAAAATTCCTTCTTCTCCTCTATCATCCAGCTTTCTTAAGTGTTCTCTGTCATTTAGAATGTAATAGGTACAACCAAAAATGTGAAAGTGTTTCATATTTGGTTTCCTCCTTTTCCATATTTCATATGGAGTTCTAGTCATCTTTGGCCTTACATAAATTCTATTCGCTATGTAGCATGCAGTATTCATAGCTTCAGCCCAGAATTTATCAGGAACATTTGTTGCCTTCATCATAGTCCTCATCATCTCTTGAAGAGTCTTGTTCTTCCTTTCCACAACACCATTCTGCTACGGTGTATATGGAGATGAGAATTGATGTGCAATTCCTTCATTATCACAGTAAGCTTCAAAACCCATGTTTTTGAATTCAGTTCTACGATCACTTCTAATCTTCTTGACATCCGTTTTCTTCTCTCTAGTGATTATGAGAATGATCTTTTTGAAGGCTTCAAATACATCGGTTGTACTTCTCAAAAAATCTATCCATGTAAATCTTGAGAAATCATTAACTATGACAAGAACATACTTTTTTATTCCCAATGCTTTCTATCTGAAGAGGCCCCATGAGATCCATGTGCATGCAAATCCAGGATCTCATTTGTAGTAACAACTGAAACTTTCTTGTGCGAGCTATGAGGCTGCTTTCCAAACATACATGGTCCACATAGACCAAGATGGCTTACTTTCATCTTCGGAATTCCAACAATAATTTCATTGTTGATCAGGTTCTTCATGTGTTTGAAGCTTGGACTGTCCCAACTTCTGATGCCAAACTTCGACATTACTAGTTTTCGCTAGCATGTTTCTGTAAATGTTCTCCACTAGATAACAATTATCCGATGACCTTCTTTCTATCAGAAACTGCTCTCCTTTGTTGAGCACTATACATGTGCTTTTGTCAAACTTGACATCCATTCCTTGATCGCACAATTGACTTATACTAACCAGATTAGCCTTTAATCCTTCAACTAGAAACACATTTTCTAGCTTAGGCATGCCACCAATTGATAGATCTCCATAACCTGTGACTCTTGCTTTAACACCATCACCAAATATCACAGTCTGACCTTTTACTGGTTCCAGATTCGTCAGAATATTCTTATTTCCTGTCATATGCATGGAACGCCCACTGTCAAAGTACCATGCATCTTCAGTTTCAGCAAGAAGTGCAGTGTGAGCAACATACCCTCTGAAGCTCATGTCTCTTTCATTGAACTGAAACCTTCCTTGATACTGCCTTCTTCGAATACCTTCATATGATCTTTTGAACTTCCTTATCATCCTGTATCTGTCTTCTTTCAGTTTCTCACAGTGCAGTCTGATATGTTCTGGAGCCTCACAGTAATGACAAATGATGGTAATTGTTCTTCCAGATGTTCTTGCTCCTGCTCTTGGTTTCAGAACATTTGGAACTATATTTTTCTGAACATCTGCTCCGTTTTTCTCTTTTAATGAGCTTGTAGATCCATACCCTAAGCCTTTCTTATCACTTCCAACTTTGCCTTTCTCAAGGATTTCATCCAGCTTTTCTGTTCCAGAATTCATCATCTTCATCAATTCCAAAAGATGATTCGCCTCACTTACTTTTGCAACTCCCTTTCCTTTGAGTTCCAAAAGTTGACTTTGTAGCTGATTATTTTCCAAGATCAACTTGTCACGCTCATTCTTCACTTCCTTGAGTTCTTTCATCAGATCACTATTCAATTCAGCTACTAGAATGCACTTGTCATTCATCTCTTTGTAAGCATTGGTGACTCTTTGTTCTGCATCTAAGTCATCTTCACTTTCTTCTCCTTCTTCAAGACTTTCTTCAGGGTCGGCTACTTGTTCTTCAGCATCTTCATTTGCATCAGATTTGACCACATAAGCTTTTCCTGTAGAATTTGAATCATCTTTGGCTCCACTATCATCACACTCTTCCTCATCACTATGAGTAGCTTTATAGGACTTATTTCTTTTCTTCTTGAGATTTGCGCATTCGGTTTAATGTGACCTTTTCCTCCACATTCATGACATATAATTTCCTTATCATGCTTTTTTTCACCTTTCTTCGCAGAACTTTCTCCCTCATTCTTCTTGAGATTGTAGCGCTTTATCGTCTTGTTAAACTTCTTAGTTAACAAAGCAAGTGACTCTATAAAATTCTCCTCACTTGCTTGAGTGTTATGAGCTTTCGAAGAAGACTTCTCACCAGCTACAAACGCCACACTTTTCTTTCTAGGAACATCCTCTTCACGCATTCCCATCTCAAACGTCCTAAGTGATCCAACCAACTCATCAAGAGACATTTAAGATAAGTCCCTTGTCTCCTCAATGGCTGCCACTTTGAAGTCAAATCTCCTAGGAAGAGATCTCAAAACTTTTCTTATCAGTTTCTCTTGTGACATTTTCTCGCCAAGGTTGAAACACTCATTCGCAATACTTTTCAGTTTTGCATGAAAATCAGATATGGATTCATCTTCCTCCATCTTCAGCATCTCAAACTTGGAGATAAGTTGCTGTAACCTTTGAGCCTTGACACGCGTGCTTCCTTCATAAGCATTTTGCAAAGTTTCCCAAGCCTCTTTTGCAGTGGAACACGTCGAGATAAGATTGAAGTTGTCAAGATCCACAGAAGCAATTATTGCATTCAGCGCCTTTTGATTCATTCCAGATATCTTGTCCTCATCGGAACTCCACTTATCCATAGACTTTTTCTTCCCTTCATTGTCTACGGGTTCAGACCACCCTTCTATGACAGACCTCCATACTCTTCATCACGATCTATGTACACCGTCATTCGAACTTTCTAGTAATTGTAGTTCTTTCCATCCAGGATCGGTGGTCCTTTATATGATCCTCCATCTCTCAGTAAGTCCATCAGAAATAACACAACTCAGCACAAACTCCCAAGGATCGAAAAACAAACAACACTCACAACCTGCTCTAGTGCCAAATTGAACTTGCTATGTTGTGCAATTCGTATGTTCTTAACAATGTTTTTAAAAATGTCCTTGAAGCAGGAACAAATAAACACGTAAAAATAAAGAACACAAGGTTTGATAACCCAGTTCGGTGAGAACACCTACGTCTGAGGGACAAATCTGAGAGAGAATCAATCCACTATTATGAAGTAGAGAAGTACAGGACTTACACCAATTGCGACACCTAACTTCTGTTTACAACTTCTTTTCAAATATAGATTGAACTATGAGAATCACTCGTAATCGAACTCCAGCTATCGGCAGATAGCACCCGTCCTACCCTCAGAAAACCGAAAGGAAAAACGATATCTGAATCACAATTCAGAAAAACCACATCAATAAAACTAAGAAATAGTTTTATTGTACACACACTCTACCCAAGAACACTCTCTTGCAAAAACACACTCAGAGATTTCACAATCAATCTCACAAAAACCGGCTACTCTTCAAGAATGTTGATCTTCTCTTTTTATACTTCATCCAATATGGAATAG
Organism: Mentha longifolia; assembly: GCA_001642375.2. Classification (NCBI taxonomy): domain Eukaryota; kingdom Viridiplantae; phylum Streptophyta; class Magnoliopsida; order Lamiales; family Lamiaceae; genus Mentha; species Mentha longifolia. Next base: position 17,550,468 of record CM038121.1, read on the forward strand.
AATTAACCCTAGAAGATCTTTGCATATCCTCCAAGATATGGTAACATCTTCAACCATATCTCCACCAAATATCCTTTCATATTTATCCAAATAATAAATTTGAATAAATAAGCTTGCATGAAATTCCATTGCACAGCGGAAACTTCTCTACATAAATCGCCAATTTGATTTTCCATAATTTGCATGCACCCATGCAACAACAGTAGTCTTTCTCTCTCGCGGCACCAGGTAACACTATCCCAAGTAGCCTTTTCCGCACGCTCTAACTCTTAGTAAAATCACTAATAATAGGCACGCAAGCTCAAAGTCCTAACTCCACCGGAAAAGCTAATCTATGAATGGAGGTTTGACCCCCAATTTGAAAATTCCATACTGATCAAAATTGCTTGTGGATTTGACGCGGCATCTTATCACTTTTCTCAACTGAAAATTCTTAAGCAAAGTTACATTACATATTGTAGGAAACTAAAAAGTTAATTTAGTAAACATCTTTTATCGAATTATAATACACACTTAACTAAAAAGAATATCATAATTTATTGAGAGAGAGTTCATTAATTTGTAGGATAGGAGGTACTACGTGTCTCCCAACATAGATGAAAAAGATTTGACATAAAAAATGAACTCCATTTGGTTCCTCAATAATTGATCTGAACTTCTATTAAGTATGAGAAACAAATCTGTATGTTTTCAAGACTTTCAAAAGCAGAGTAAATTTTTTTCCTCTTCTTCTTCGTACAATTTTGATTCTAGGTCTTATTATGAATTTTTACTATAACTTTGACATGCATAATGCTGCAAGATAATCGTAATGCCATACGGGATAAGAGTCCCTAAATACCCCACATTTTTTGAAATTCTGATTTTATACACTAGCTTTAAAATCTCATATAATTCATAACCTTTTCATTGTAACTTTAGTTGTACATGTTTGATTTTATGCACAAAGTTGATTTTTTTTTGTTCCTTTCAAATTTTATGCAAACATGGTAGCTAGTTGTCGAGTGATTAGTGATTCTAAAACATATAAATTTTGTTTTCAACTTGAATTTTGGTTTTAAAAGTCATGATTCTTTGCTGGTGTGTGTTACGGACTCAATGTCCCACATCGGTTGTGAGAACAACTAGTGTGAGGTATATACATTAAATGGACTCTTTCTCCTGATAGGCTAGTCTTTTGGGCTGAGTTCTCCTGTTTGGTGTGTATCATTGGTGCTTTCATTGAGAGCCTAGACGGCTCGGAGTGGTGGCCGGCAAAGAACTCGCCGTGACCAACGAGTACGTTTGGGGCCGACTCGGAGTGGTGGCCCACAGAGTGGTGACCGGGCAAAGAATCCGCCGTGACACGTGACCAACGAGAACTCGGAGTGGTGGCCCACGGAGTGGTGACCTGGCAAAGAACCAACCGTGACCAACGAGGACGTTAGCCCTCAAAGGATGGTCGAATGTTACAGACTCAATGTCCCACATCGGTTGTGAGAACAACTAGTGTGAGGTATATACATTAAATGGGCTCTCTCTCCTGATAGGCTAGTCTTTTGGGCTGAGTTCTCCTGTTTGGTGTGTATCATTTAGTTGATAAGAAGTCGACCCTCTTATCAAGAACTTGCGATCGAGATGATCACAACAGCGGAGACGAAGCGATGAAAGTCGCGGAATTTGCTTCCGTCGACAATCAATATGCGAGAGAGAAGAGAACAAGGGTTTGAGAAAATAGGGTTTATTTGCTTAATCCCCCACAAATTAACACCATTTCTCTATTTATATCTAAGGACCCTGGTTGATTCGACTTTACGATTCGGGAAAGAATCAAAAAGAAAACCCGAAAATGAGCTTATAATCTTGCTCGACTCTAAACGTTTAAAGTGGGCCAAGCCCAAACAATTAAATAAAAATACATGCGTGATATTAACGGTAAATAACATAATCAGCCAGCTTCTTCGGCTCTCGAACTCGACGTCTCGGACGACCACTCCTACTCTCGTCTCCAACGTCTTCACCATCTTTGCTGCTCGTATCGAAGACCATTGGCGCCGGTTCTCTCTCTCTCGGTGTCTCTTGCTCACGCAGCGATGACAATACGATATTCGTATCAACTCCCCCCTCGTTAAGCACCTCCTTGTCCTCAAGGAGCAAGAACGGAAATCGACATTCAATGATGTCCATAGGTTCCCAAGTAGGATTACGGCCAGCATCATCATCCCACAAGAGCAACCCCTCCTCGACAACTATGCCATCACGGCAAATACTACGGTGATCGGCCAATTTAAAAGGCCATGAAACAGCTCGACCGCGAGCAAAAAATGATAGGAAAGCCTCCGGAACCGGCTCTCCACCCTCCACAAACGGACGTAGAAGACTTACATGGAATACATCGTGAATGCGACTCCCCTCCGGAAGAAGGAGCCTATAAGCCACTGCTCCAATGCGTTCCGTGACTTCGAATGGGCCGAAGAAACGATGAGCGAGCTTCGTCGAAAGCGGCTGCGCTACAGAATGTTGCCGATAAAGTTACAGCTTGATAAGGGCACGATCCCCCACAGTGAACGTGACCTCACAACGGCTCTTATTCGCCGTGACGTGCATACTCTGTTGCTCTTTCTCCAAATTTTTCCTTAACCAAACCAATAACGCGCCCCGTTGCCATATGACCTCCGCGACGGATGATGGGCACGACGCAACCGGGGGTGCTGCAATCAAAGGAGGTGGCTCCCTACCATACAAAGCACGAAAAGGCGAAGTGCCGAGGCCCTCATGATGGAAACAGTTCAATGCCAACTCAGCCCAAGGAAGAAAATTAGTCCCTTTGGACGGCCTATCTGCCACGAATGCACAAAGATATTGCTCGAGCCCTCTATTATGAACCTCCGTTTGGCTATCCGTTTGAGGATGATAAGCCATAGTAAAGTGTAGTTTCGTACCACTTAAACGAAGCATGTGCTCCCACACTTCGTTAAGAAAGACAGAATCTCGATCCGACACCAAAGTAGCTGGGAACCCATGATGTTTCACCACCGTATCGATGAATAAATTCACCACGCGCCATGTATCGAACCGGGTCGGTAAGGGGGCAAAGTGGGCATATTTGGACAATCAATCCACCACTACCATAATAGCAGTAAAGTCGCGAGATTGCGGTAACCCAGTAATGAAATCCATAGAGATGTCATCCCAAACTTGAGAAGGAATCGGCAACGGTTGCAATAAACCAGCAGACTTCTGCGTTGAGTATTTCGTCATTTGGCAGTCAAAACAGGCCGCAACAAACTGTTTCACATCACGTCGTAAACCAGGCCAATAAAAAGAAGACGACAGACGCCGGAAAGTGCGGTCAACGCTCGGGTGTCCAGCAATGGGAGATGAATGATGCTCGTATAAAAGTGCTTGTTTGGCGGTAGATGACGCGGCCACCAATATTTGACGGCCACAATATAAGAGGCCGTCATGAAGTGTCAAACCCGGTGGAGCGGTGCCCGCCTCGATCTGCGCCACTAGCGCCGTCAGTTCCGGCGTAGTACGGACATTGACCCTTAATAATTCCAAAATATCAGGGACCGGTTAAGAAACGGCCACCAACAATGAGAGATCCACAACGGCGGAGGAAGAATCGTCCTCGCGACAAGACAAATCATCGGCCACACGATTGGATGCACCAGTTTTATATTCGATCCGAAATTTATAGCCCATTAATTTGCGAGCATATAGCTGCTGATCAGGCGTCTGAATAACTTGCTGTAGTAATTCCCGTAGGCTCTTCTGATCGCTGCGAATTACAAATTCTCTGCCCAATAAATACTGTCGCCACTTCTGGACCACTTCCACAATGGCGTATAACTCCTTATGATAGGTCGACGACACACGATGACGTGGACCCAGCTTTTTTACTGAAGAAAGCAAGAGGATGATTGTCTTGCAACAGAACAGCACCTATCCCAACATCGGAGGCATCCGTCTCCACATAAAATATCTTCGAGAAATCCGGTAAACGTAAGACAGGTGCCGAAGTCATCGCTGCCTTTATAGCTTCAAAACTAGTAGCTGCTTCGGGAGACCATTCAAAAATATATTTCTTGAGCATATCAGTCAATGGAGAGGCAAGCACTGCGTAGCCTGCAATGAACCGACGATAATAACCCGTGAGGCTGAGAAATCCCCTCAACTGTTTTACCGAGCTTGGTTTGGGCCAAGCGACCATAGCTTCGATCTTGGCAGGATCCGCTTTCAATTGCCCTTCCGATATAATATGACCGAGATAGTCCACCGTAGAACAACAAAATGAGCATTTGGACAACTTAATGAAGAATTTGTGAGCCTTTAAGATCGAGAGAACTTCCGCGAGATGCTCGGCGTGTGCTTGCATTGTGGGGCTGTAGATTAGAATATCATCGAAGAATACGATGACAAAGCGACAAAGAAGAGGCCGAAAGATCTCGTTCATTGCCGCTTGAAAGGTGGATGGGGCATTAGTGAGGCCTAACGGCATGACAAGAAATTCAAAATGGCCGTCATGAGTTCGGAGAGCGGTTTTGTAGACGTTGGCCTCATGCATGTGAATTTGATGATAACCGGAATGTAGATCCAATTTCGTGAACACTTGAGCTGCGCCGAGCTCATCAAACAGCTCGTCAGAAGTGGGAATGGGGAAATGGTCAGGCACAGTGACTGCATTCAGAGCACGATAATCAATGTAAAATCGGAAAGAGCCATTTTTCTTCCGAATCAAGAGTACAGGCGATGAGAATGCACTACACCTACGACGAATGGTTCCTGCATCTAACATCTCTCGAACCTACCATTCAATTTCATTATTCTGAAAGTACGGGTAGCGATAGGGGCGAACATTCACCGGTTTTGTGTTAGGTAATAAGTGGATGCGGTGATCGAATGCACACGAAGGTGACATGCCGGAAGGAAGGCTGAAAACTGAAGCATGCGCGACCAAAACTTGTTGAACGGCGGAAGGGAGCTCCGGCAGAAATTCAAGAGTTGTGTGGGGCTGAACGCTATCGCCCTCCAAGGGCACAATCTTGAATAAATCAGTGGTGCCATGATGTAACATGATAGCCGAGAATGTACGCGCGGAGACTTGTCGGGGGGCGCGTAGCGTGACTCGCAAACACACAGAATGGCCCGCACTCTGGAACTCCAACGTACCAACATCATAATCGCTAGTAACGCGATGTAAGGATCGCAGCCATGACATGCCGAGGATGATGTCCGGCCCGTGAACTGGCAGAATGTATAAGTCCAAGAAGAAATAATGACCCTGAATGCGGAGCTCCACGTTCGCACTCATATGGGAACATAGTAACGATTGACCATTGCCCACGTAAACTCAAAACGGCGTGATCGCTGTCAGTGATAACTGCACCGTTTCTGCTATGTGAGGATGCACAAAATTATGAGTGCTCCTGGTGTCGACAAGAATAAAGATCTCAGCGGAGCCATGAAAGCAGTGAAATTCCAGTGAAGCAGCTCGAGGTCGGCCATCCATGCTGTACATATGTGATAAATCTGCAGTGATGACATCATGGGCATGGATAGGCAGCTCAGTGTGCGGTGGACTATCGTCCTCATCATCGAACCCATATACGCTAAGAGTTTCCCTTTACACACGTGACCAGAAACCCATTTCTCAGAACAATACTAGCATAGGCCTAAACGACTCTTCTCTACTTTTTCGGCCGCTGTCAATCGAACCACGGGCAACTTTGAGTAATCCCTTGGTCAGGAACTTGTAGATGAGGATGGCGGGGGAGTGGACGAGGCGACACGCGTAGCGGAAAGTACGGTAGATGAGGCAACCCTTGAATCACGTCCCTGCCACGGTCGGCGTGACGAAAGCTGTACTCGCTCCTCAGCACTATCAAATTCCACGGCGAGAGCCATAGCCGCCGCGACGGAAGGTGGATGTTGGAAACGGACTTAATTCTTGACCGGTTGACGCAGACCCCCCAAGTAGATAGGCAACAGCGTCAATTCAGGCACGCCGTGAATCTGGTTGATCATGCGTTCAAATTCACGATGATAGTCCGCCAAAGATCCCGTCTGCGTGAGTTTCGCAATCAACTCAATATAATTGACAAAATAATTAGGATCAAAGCGGCGACAGATATCTTCCAAAAATTGAGACCACGAGACCAAAGGATTATTGGCACGATAAGAGAAGATCCAGTCCGAAGCAGGCGGCGAGAAGAGCATGACGACGTAGTGGAGGTGTTGGTCGTCGGGAAGCATAATGTAATCAAAATAGTATTGAATTCTGGTCACCCAACCATAGGCGTCGGAGCCATCAAATAAAGATAAATCCATCTTAATGTGGCGCGCCGGATCAGAGGTAGAATTCGACATGATGAAGCGTGATGAAGACGGTTCCCATGAAGACCGATGAACATGTGTGTCCGGCCCAAACCGAACCGCGGGAGAGTCCCACGATGATGGAGGTTGCAACGTGACATGCCGATTCATCGAAGTAGCATTGCGAAGCCCTTGTGGTGGTCGAAAGAAATCCGGCAAGACGGTGGTGTGAAAGGTTGCCGCCGTTGGAGTAAGGATAGAGGGGGTCAATACTGGGATGGCGGTTGTAGCGGCCCACCCGGAACCCACGTTGGAGACTGCCATGAAGAAGGCATGCCGTACGGTGGATCGGGTTCCGGCCGAGGCGGTATGTGTGCCGCAGACCACCGTTGCTCAGTCACGTCGAGACGAGCCTCCATCCGACGCAACATGGAAAGTAGGGACTCCATGGATGGTTGCGCCGATGCAGCAGGCGGCGTCGTAGTTTTAGATGTCGGCGGAATGACGTGCGGCGGTGGAACAGAGCTTGCCGCTGGCGACGTGGATGTCATGGTTCAAGATGAAAGCACCAGTTGATAAGAAGTCGACCCTCTTATCAAGAACTTGCAATCAAGATGATCACAATAGCGGAGACGAAGCGATGAAAGTCGCGGAATTTGCTTCCGTCGACAATCAATATGCGAGAGAGAAGAGAACAAGGGTTTGAGAAAATAGGGTTTATTTGCTTAATCCCCCACAAATTAACATCATTTCTCTATTTATATCTAAGGACCTTGGTTGATTCGACTTTACGATTCGGGAAAGAATCAACAAGAAAACCCGAAAAGGAGCTTATAATCTTGCTCGATTCTAAACGTTTAAAGTGGGCCAAGCCCAAACAATTAAATAAAAATACATGCGTGATATTAACGGTAAATAACATAATCAGCCAGCTTCTTCGGCTCTCGAACTCGACGTCTCGGACGACCACTCCTACTCTCGTCTTCAACATCTTCACCATCTTTGCTGCTCGTATCGAAGACCATTGGCGCCGGTTCTCTCTCTCTCGGTGTCTCTTGCTCACGCAGCGATGACGATACGATATTCGTATCAGTGTGATATGGCAGTGGGGTTAGGGGCTTGGATGATATTCCTTTATGTTTATTCAGTTTCTGTTTCTATTTATGAGATATTGCACCGTTTCTTGTTCTAGATTTAAAGCATTAGAGAAAGAATATGATTCATTAACCTTTTAGCTTGGATGAAGAATGACTGCAAGAATACTCCTTCCTTCTTGCCTTCTTTCTGTTAGTATGCTTATGTTGCTTTTCCCTTAGGCTGAATTTGGTATTGGTGATCGAGCAAGATAGATTAATAAACTGGGCTCATTTGAGTGTTTGGAGTTCATTCAAAGTGGCAGAATTCTTATGGAGTACTACACTGAACTGACCATTCTCACTTTTTACTTATGTCTGAGTTCATTTTTCTTTTACCGGATCCAATCATAACTTGCCACATTGTAAGTACATGTTCATGTTGGTGCACTCTTGCTTTCTTTTATAATAAAGCTGTATTGACTAGTTTTATTAATGCTCTCTTTAACATGAAGTTTATTTTTGTTTATTATTTATACTTCAAATGCTTTCCAAATAAATAAATAATATGTTTGCTAAAAGTAATGCTGCAAATATACTTGTTTGAATAGTTTGCTAAAAGTAATGCTATAAATATACTTTGGTGAGGTCAAATACTCTTATTTATGCTTCAAAACTATTCAAACAAGTGATTAAGATCATTCGAGGAGGCATTTGATCTTATACTAATGACCATTTCACGATAAAATTCTAAAAATTATTCATTTATGAGAATTAGGTTGAAATAATTTGTGATCAAACTTGAATTTGAACAAATTACTTATGTTCAATTTTTTAATTTCTCAAATGTATAATGGACTGTTGGTCCCAAAGCGAGTATCACAGCTAGAGGGGGTGAATACGTGTGATGAGAAGTGTTTGACTTCTCTTCGATTTTTGGCCTTTTTACCGAAGTGATTCGCTTTCAAGGGCGAGTCGCTCCGAGTAGAGTTAATCGTTTGCGGAATTTGGCGAGTTATAAAAATCGCTTGTTTATCTTGCAATTAAAAGTGTGTTGGTTGGTTAATCGTGTGTAGAATATCTCCATCAAATTTCATGACCCATTGAAAAGCCCAAGTATTTTTTCTTAATTTTTGAAGTTGCTTCGCAATTTGTCAAAAATCTCTCTTTGAAGATTCCGAATCTGACCTGTTTTAATTTAAATATTCTTGAATTTTAATGTTTTTCTCAATCAAAATATGATTAATTAGGTACCGTTAGAAACCTCTTCGAGTCAGGTCTCTAACGGTGTTTTCATATCCCAATTTGAACTTAAGACGAGGGAGTTATGCTAGTTTGAACCAAAGATAACAATCTACGTCTAAAAAATATTTCTTGTTTATGATTTATTATCAGCTTGTATAATGATTGTTCTTAACAAAAGTGATTCCCGCCTAAATATCGAGTTAGCTACAATATTAATTTTATATTAGTATTATTTTATTTGGGAGGAATCCAGATAGGCTCGCCTAATTATCGACTTAGCTACAACATTAATTTTAAATTATTATTATTTTATTTGAGAGGAATCCGGATGAGATCCTGTATCAACAATGTATATCAATCGTGTATCAAAATCGATTTTGCATAATTTTTATTAATTTTTTTCATCAAGTTCGATTTAATATGATTTAGTATTTTTTAATATTTTCTTATTTTTTAACTAATAAAAATTAAATTAAATATTAAAAAATAAATAATAAACCCTAATTAGAATAAGAGGGGATTTGCTAATTGGGATAATTAGCTACACCAGCCATATTATATTCCATATTGAAGTCCTCAATTAAGATGTTTTGAAGACTGTGGACGCATCATGGAAGATTGCAGAGTTGTGTTGGTTTGGTGTAGAGCTGTCAAATTTGGCCCGAAAAAGCCCGGCCCGACGGGTAGTCTCGGCCCGCCCGTAATTTGGGCAGGCTTGGGCTATGAAATTTATGGCCCGTAGAAATTTTGGGCCGGCCCGACCCGACTCGAGACACTCAAAAGTCCGACGGGCTTGGGCGGCCTGATTATTTTTACACTATAATTTTTGTCATGGGCCGGGTTTGGGCATTAATTTATGTGGCCCGATGAAATTTTGGGCTAGCCCGACCCGACCCGACTTTTATGTCAAACACGATGGGCTTGGGCTTGGGCCGGCCCGACCCGAGCATTTGAAAGCTCTAGTTTGGTGTAAATTTGAGCTAATTGCTTGCTAATTTTGGTTCAAGAACCTCTACTACAATTGGTTTACATAAGGTTAAGTTATGATAGAAAACTGTAACAAAGCTTCTAGGTTGAACTAGTAAGTGGAATCAATCACCTTATCTCATGTTAAAAAGTAGTGGTTATATGGTCAGAACCTAATTATTTAACGAATAAAAGTGTTAATTTTTAAAAGTGTCAATCTTTATACAGAAAAGTGTTAATCTATACGAATAAAAATGTCAATCTTTTGAAGTCCTTACCGTACGGCCGGGCTGACCCAAGTGTGCCCCTTTCTAAAATGGCATGAACTTTAGTGCCCACGATTTTTTTATTTTTATTTTTTTTTATTTTTAACCTAATGTTGACCTTCACTTCAAATTGCCTCAACTTTTCAAAATTTTCGATTTATGACTTGCATTTGAATTTTAATGCTCCATAAATAACTGGATTTGTCGTTAAAATACATAGGATTTTATTCTCCACCTCAACATTGTTGTTTCGGATATCCCAGCTTATTTCAACTGCGTGTAGACATGGGCGGATCTATTAAGAGGCTGCATTGGGCTGAAGCCCAAACCTTTTACCTATATCCATATAAAGTTTTAAAGTGTAGCCCAACCCAAATAATATACAAAGGTTGTTAAGTGCAATGCCCAATTATTGACAACTAAAGGTCCAAATTCTAATATCTAACTTCAGTTATTTTTTAGTTTGAGAAGATAGAAAAA
>CM038121.1:18208892-18270390 GCA_001642375.2 Mentha longifolia
TTATTATTATTACTATTATTATAATTGTTACTATTACTATTACTATTATTATTATTATTATTATTATTTTATTAAATTATTAATATTTATTATTATTATTATATTATTTTATTATATTATTATTATTATTATTATTTGAAATTGTATAAATACATAAGGGTAAAATGGTAAGAGAGAGAAAATATTGTGTTACTGTTTGAATGAGTTCACCTCATCCGACCAAAAACGTGAGATGACTAAACAAGGCGGAACAGTGAAATATCAACGGGCCTTGTATTCATCTCGGGCCCTCCAGTTTATTTTAGTTGGTTACCAAACAGTGAGATGAACCAAGATGATCTCTCTCATCTTGGTTCATCTTCTTTACCAAACACACCCTTAAGGTTTTCACAAAAATGGGCTACAGTGGAAAAGAATGTTAATTAAGAAAAATGAGGGCCCAATTAGTGGGCCCTAATTTTGTTACTAATTGTGTGCTTTACATGCTAATTTTTGCCAAAAATAGAAATGTAACAACTTGAAAGGGACGGCCCAAAATAAAAAGTGTAACAACTTGAAATGGACGGAGGTAGTACTATATTTTATAAACTCTAATTATGAAAATGAACCCTAATAAAAAAAAGGTTAACTAAAATTTAATATAAATATATAAATAATTTTTTAATATAACTCTTAATTATCCTAAATTAAAATAAAGTAATTAACAAAAGGTGGTATTGATATATCCTATTACAGTAAAACCTCTATAAATTAATACTCTATAAATTAATCTTTCTAAAATAATAAAATCTCACAGTCTCAACTTGGGCCTTTGTAAAAATTCATCATATTCGATAAGATAATAAGATAATAATTTTTCAGAAAATCCCTTTATAATATTAGGTCCCATTAAAACTCTAAATTAATAATTCATAAATATTATAATGGGGCAAAAATATTCTACCTTTGTAGAGATAAAAAAACCAAATTTTACCTCAAACTTAAAAACACACAAATTATACCCAAGGTTGGGGAGGAACTACCCGAATACCCCTGAATTTTAAAAAAAGGCAAAAGTGATTGAAACTCTCTCTCTCTCCTCTCTCTCTCCTCTCCTCTCTCTCTCTCTCTCTCTTTGCTCTCAAAAATTCACATCCACCTACGCCTCCCCCCTCATACGCCCGAGGTCGATGTCGCCTCCCTCTCCGTCGGAGCTCGCCGAGCTGTTTTGGGAGGTTTGGAAAATTAGGGTTTTGTTGCTGTTTTGCGGTTTTCCGGCCAAATCCGAATGTTTGGGATGCAATTGACCATGGGCTTTGTTCTCCTCGAAAAGACGAAGACATGAAGGGGTGATTCGTTCATTTTGGTGGAGAAACGAGGAAGAAACACGCCGGAGAAGATGAAGCAGGCCGGAAATCGCGAGTTGTACGGCGGTAAGAGGTAAGAAATTAACGATTTCTTACAAGGTAGATGTAAGAAATGTCAAATTCTTATGGTAAGAGTTATTTTTAGGTTTTCGGATTTAAGTATTTTTTTATTGTATTTTATGGAATTTGATGCTAGGGGAGAGGGAGAGAGAGACGCAAATTCGAAGGATTATATGTTGGGATTTGAAGGAATATATATATATTTTTAAAGGATTATTTGTACAACTGCACTAGTGTTCTTGTTTCTGGAATTCTTCAAACTCTAAATGATTATAAACACGAAATGACAATTTCGTGGTAAGAAGATGCAAAAAACGTGGTAAGAATTCATCTATATAGATAAGAACTCATGAGACATGAAAAAATTTTGTTTGACCGGTAAGAATTCATGGATAACAAAGTAAGAATCCAATTATAAATGTATGAATTCAAGAGACAATGGTAAAAATAACAAAGATGTTTTTTTTTATATGATTATGTAATAAATGATCAAATTCTTGCATTCGATACGTAAGAATTGATACATTTCTATCTAGATTAACATCGAATAAATAGTTCGTATATTTTTTGTGTATGATTATGTAAGAAATGATCCAATTTCGTGGTAAGAATTCATTTATATATATAAGAATTTAATCAAATAGGTAAGAATTCATATTCTATGTAATTGATTTCTTACTCTATGTAAATTCTTATATTCTTTAAAATATATTTGAATTTCTATTATATTTGAATTTCTATTCAATTCTTACACTTGAGTTTTGAACTCTTATCTGAAGCAGACATCATGATGAATTCTTACTCTATGTAAATGATTTCTTACTCTATTGTTTTCTGAATTTGAATAGTATATTTTCTGAATTTCAATTCAATTCTTACTATAATGATTTGAATTGTTATCTGAAGCATAGATCTTCATGAAATCTTACTCATAAGTTTTTAATTCTTACTTGGATCTTACATCTTCGTGAATTTATATTATATGTGAATTTCTATTCAATTCTTACACTTAAAGTTCTGAATTCTTACCTGGAGCAGATATCTTGATGAATTCTTACTCTGTATAAATGATTTCTTACTCCATTGTTTTCTGAATTTGAATAGTATGTTTTCTGAATTTCAATTCAATTCTTACTATTATGATTTAAATTCTTATCTGAAGCATAGATCTTCATGAATTCTTACTCATAAGTTTTTAATTCTTACTTGGATCTTACATCTTCGTGAATTTATATTCTATGAAAATAATTTCTTACTCAATGTAGATTCTAACATTCTTGAAAATATATGTGCATTTCTATTGTATGTAAATTTCTATTCAATTCTTACTCGTTAGAGAGGCTGATTTCGAGAAAGATAGAACAAACGTCTTCCTCCCAATGGCCCGACTCGTACCCCAACTTGAGAAAGCAATGGAATATGCTTACCGTTTCTTCGATATTAATCTAGATAGAAATGTATCAATTCTTACATATAGATCGCAAGAATTGGATCATTTCTTACATAATCATACACAAAATATGTTCACCGTTTCTTCGATGTTAATCTGATAGAATTATATAAATTCTTACATATCGATCACATGAATTTAATCATTTCTTACATAATCATACACAAAATTATGCTCATTGTTTGTTCGATATTAATCTAGATAGAAATGTATCAATTCTTACATATAGATCTCAAGAATTTGATCATTTCTTATGTAACCATACACAAAAAATCATACATAAAAATTTCGTATTTCTTACTAACAAATCATGATTCCACCCACATTTTCTAATATTACATTGTTTCTAATTTGTTAATAATATGTATTTCTTACCTATTATTTACTAATAATTTGTATTTCTTACCAATACATGAGTCTATTACAACATACATTATGTAGTACCTACCTCACAAATCTCTCTCAGGCATAATTACAAACACAATGCCCCTCCCAAAGAAAAAAAAAGCAAAAATCTCAAATTAGCAGCTTTCAATTTCTCTCACCTATAATTTGAGAAAACACATAATGCTTCCAAAATAAACAAAAGAGGGAAAAGAAGCATGAATGCTTGAAAATGAGTGAAAACAAAATCAAAGAAGAATGAAAACAAATAGAAAAAAAGTAAAAGAAAAGAAAAATAGAATTATTGAAAAAAGTAAAAGAAAATTGAAACACGCCAAAATCAAAAGGTTGGAAAACAACTTACTTTAATCTTCTGATAATTTGAAAACACAAGCATAAACACCCCCACAAATTGAAAAGAGAAAAAAATTGAAAAAAAAAGAAGAAGAATAAGATCTAGAAAAAGAAGAGCACGGCTGTGGGATGGAGAGAAGGGAATTATCAGATCTGGAGCGGCGTTCGGAGGCATCAGATTTGGGATGGCGACGGATCTAGAACCTGTTCGCCGTCGATGAGGCTGGAGGAGGAGGAGTCAGCGGCGGGACGCAGCGGCAGGCCCGGCGGAAACAAACGTTGCTCGTTTGGGGCTCATCCTCCATACCTAGATGGAGAAGGTCGGCGACGTTCGAAGAATAGATCGAAGAAGCGAGCTGCGGAATCGCCCCATAACCCAGGTTACCCGGCTCCTTTCAAAAATATTTGTCATGCAAAGATAGAGAGAAAGATTGAGGAGATATCTTTTCAGATATGAGATAAAGTGAGAGAAGAGAGAGAAGGAAGTCACGTTCAAATGAAAAAGAAAGAGAAGAAGTGAGAGAAGAGGTAGTGACAAAAGGGTATTTTTGTCTAGTCACTTTAAAATTTGGTAGATATTGTGTTTTGTTAAGTTTTGAGTAAAAATTGGTTTTGTTATGTGCACTAGGGTATATGGGTATATTACCACTATTATAATTATAAATATTATGGTAATTTGCTAAAATGTGAATTTATTGTTACTTGATTTTTCTTAAAATTTAAATCTAATTGGATTTTATCAAACCACTCTTGTAAATCTTTTCGAGAGCACGTGAGATGGTCTCTCTTATACTTACATAATGATTTACGCATGGTCATTCATGGATGATTTTGCGATGTATTTTAGATGAGAAGACATGGCTGGGGTATATTATTTCCATATTGAGATTTATATAGTGTATGTTTCATTCATCATGCATAAATATATTTAATTGGCTATAATAGTTATTTAAGTGTAACGAATTAGTGTAAACATGTATTTTAAGTAATTCCAATGAATTGAAACATACGACCATGAATATAATAGTTAATTGTATACAAAGAATTGGTTGATGCATGAATATAATCAATGAAACATATATGAATTCATTTATTTTCAATACATATGTACTAAATTTGTTGAATTTAAAAAGTCTCTCTTTTAATTAATAAAATATTAATTTATCGATATATTAATATCTCTCTAAATTAATAAAATTTCATGGTCCCAAGGTTATTAATTTATAGAGGTTTTACTGTAATTGTGGAAGTATCAACCTTAGCAAAAATAATCAACTAAAAATACAGGCTTCAAATGCTGAATAAAATAGAGCTTCATAAATTTATAAAATAATACTAATGTTAGATCTTAAATAAAATATTATATCAATATTTTTAATTTAGTATAAAAATTGTAACAGTTGGAAATTAAACGAACAACTTATGATAATTAAAAATTTACAATTCAAATTATATTGAGATAAGTCGGTAGATTAAAGTTGAATTGGGAAAAAAATGTGACGTCCCAAATAAGAAAAATAACTCGTTATAAATGGGATGGAAAGTGTATATACTCCATATATATACAAGTCAGGGTGACATCCTATACAAAATAAGTTTTCTGTAAAGGAAAAAAAAATGCATTTTATGCATAATTATCATGCACGATACGTATAGTTATAATGTACTGTGC
This sequence comes from Mentha longifolia, assembly GCA_001642375.2. Taxonomy (NCBI): domain Eukaryota; kingdom Viridiplantae; phylum Streptophyta; class Magnoliopsida; order Lamiales; family Lamiaceae; genus Mentha; species Mentha longifolia. The sequence goes on from CM038121.1 coordinate 18,214,159, forward strand.
ATCATAATGCATTATCAATACTATCATAATGCATCATCCATCATAATATATTTTTATCATAATATATTTTTAGTACAATCATAATGCACTAATTAATCTGGACCTTAGATTACACTAAGATCAATGGTTCAGATCATTTTTCATTTCTTACGAAAACATGTATTTTGTACGTGATCTCTCCATCGTACAAGTCCACGCCTAAACTAATTTGTTTTCAAAAACAATCTTTATATCTAATTAATGCGTGAAATAAGAATACTCTTCAAAACAATATTCTATGGCTTGCAATTAAATTACAAATATTTTTTTAAATATTTTTATTATCACATGACTACAGGCTAATGATCTTGATTCAATTCATTCTTCGATTAAGCTAAACTCACCAATTTTGACTCGATAAAATCATAAAACCGGTCGCGAGCCTACTCTTTATTCCTATATCGTAAATGAGAAATCAATAATTTCTTCAGTGAAAAATAAATTAAAAAAAAACAAACAAAAAACAAAATAAGAGATCAATAATTCGGACAACATATAAGAAAAAAAAATGATATCACAATACAGGAATAATATGCATATTTTTTTCTATTATAACAATGAAAACTATATGAAATCCAATCGCATATTCATCATACATTAATAAAGTCATGATATCTAATCGTACGGTTATTGAAAATAGAAACTAAAACTAATCGTAAATACAATATAAATCACGATGCTAAAAACCGATAGTAAAGTAAAATATAGAACTGCGAGTGAAATAAATGCACAGAATAGTTAATAAGATGCACAGGATTGTATATAGAATGAACAAATTGCAAAGAATTGCTAATGCACAGGATTGTAAATAGATTGCACAAAATTGCAAACAAAATGCACAGTATTGTAAAACCTCTGATCCAAGTAATGATAAAATCCCGAGGAAACGAATTCATAAATGCTGAAATACAACAAAAACATCTTTCACAGAGCATTTCATGCAGTTCCGGTGCTCTGAGTGCTTGTGTGGTTCGGGGGATGTTACGTCGATGCCATTGTACAAGAATGTGTTCGAGAACTGATGGAACATCTGCAGACGTGACAGATCCCTTTCAAGCAAACTTGACTTCATCCCTTTTCAGATGTATGTCGAGCTCAACTTTTTGACGGAGTCCCGACAACTCTGCTCTCGTGTTGGCCTTATGTGTGGCTGCCTTTCTGGTTTCCTCCGACACAAGAGCAAGTATCTGCTCCTTTTCTTTAATCTCCTTTCATTTATCCTGCAGTTTCAAACAAGATAGGGAAACTGTTCAAACTTCATCCTTACAACATAAGAAACCATTGAGAGAGAGCATTGCCGCATAGGCAAACACTCAATGGACAAAGAAAATCTAAGTGAATGAAGAACGAGACAAGCCATACGACACCTGAAACACTGAATTCTAACCATGATATGGCAGACTTCAAATGACAAAACATAGGTAAACACTCAAAGGGCAAAGAAAAATCTAAGTTAATGAAGAATGAGACAAGCCACACGACACCTGAAACCCTCGATTCTAAGCATGATCTGACACAACACAGACTTCAAACAACAAAGCCATACAAAGATAGCATTTCTATATAGGCAAACACTCAAAGGGCAAAGGAAAATCTAAGTTAATGAAAAACGAGACAAGTTATACACGCCTGAAACACTCCATTCTAAGCATGATCTGCCACAGACTTCAAACAACAAAGCCATACAGAGATACCATTTCTATATAGGCAAACAATCAAAGGGCAAAGGAAAATCTAAGTTAATGAAGAACGAGACAAGCTATATACAGCCAGAAACACTCCATTCTAAGCATGATCTGGCACATACTTCAAACGACAAAGCCATACAGAGATACCATTTCTATATAGGTAAACACTCAAAGGGCAAAGGAAAATCTAAGTTAATGAAGAATGATACAAGCGTGAAACACTCAATTCTAAGCATGATCTGGCACATACTTTAAATGACAAAGCCATACAGAGATTGCATTTCTATATAAGTAAACAATTTAAGGGCAAAGGAAATCTACGTTAATGAAGAACGAGACAAGCTATACAACACCTGAAGCACTCAATTCTAAGCATGATCTGACACCAACTTTAAACAACAAAGCCATACAGAGATGCATTTCTATATAGGTAAACACCCATAGGGGAAAGGAAAATCTAAGTTAATGAAGAATGAGACAAGCCACACAACACCTGAAGCACTCAATTAAAAATTAGTATCAATGTATCATTTTAGAGAGCGTTGAGGGTTTTTATTATGTGCAGTGGATATTGTTATTTCCATTTTAACTATGAGACTATCTAATAGGGACATCAAAATAAGAATCAAGACTATTTTATTGGAGTGGGGGGAGTATTAAAAAAGATATGACATACACCGCTGTTCTTTTTTTTCTTTTCTTTTTTTAATTTAGAAACTAAAACTATGTAAATATAATAGATATGATGCCAAAAACGGATAGAAAAGTAAAAGGAGAAGTGTAAATAAATAAAATGCACATAGCTGTCCTCCGCACAATACAAAAAAAAAATGGAAGGAATTGAAAATAAGATGCACAGAATTGTAAATAAGATGCACAAAATTGAAAATAAGATGCACAGAATTGAAAATAAGCTGCACAGAATTGAATCTAAGATGCACAGAACTGAAATAAACTGTATAGAAGAGTAAAAAAATGGAAGTGTAAATAAAATGTAGCATACACATAACATTTCTCCAAGTCATTATGAAATCCTCAAAGAAAGAAACCAGAAAGCCAAGAGGATTTACTAAGATGGGGTATAGGCCTTGATGCACTGCTCAATCTCCAGACAGCAATATGGGCGTCTACTCCCCGAATTGCTAAAGCTTCCTCCATAGCAGTTTGCGCACAGCACTTGGCGTGTGCACGACAGAAATACTACCGAAACTTCGTTCACGGAGCAAATCATGCAGTTCCAGTGCTTAGAGTATTCAAGGAATGTTACCTCGACGCCATTGTATAAGAATGTAAGAACTGCTTATCTTCATCACAGTTAGCTCTGAGATTGCTAGTCTGTTTCCTAATAGTGGCAAGTTTTTTCATGCATCTCATCTCTCTATTTAGTACTTGATTCAGCTTGTTGCCATACTCAGATGCACTTAGCCTAAGTGCTTCGGTGTCTGCCCTGATATGTGCATTGCTGACTTCTAGAATCCTGATTGATTCACCAATGTTGCTTGCTTGATAGTTCACATTTCTCAAGGATTGTTCAGTCTCCTTGAGTATCAACATGCGTGACTTTTCGGCAGAAAGCTTCTCATCCTTCAGGCATTGTGTCTCCATTTTCTTCAACCTTAACATATTAAGCTCCAGCAAATATTTACTCAATCTTTTTGCTGAATCTACTACTTTCTTTTCATCCCATTCCTTCTGTACCTTTACCTTTGCCTCAAGGTCTCTGATACTGTAAATCAAGTCAACTCAAATCATCAGAGCTGCTGTCCTGCCATCTCTTTGTCCATTTTAACTATGAGACTATCTTATTGGGACGTCCAAATAAGACAACTAAGATTATTTAACTGAAACGGATGGAGTATTAAAAAGATATGACATCCACCGCAGTTTTTTAGTTTAGAAACTAAAACTAGGAAAATAAATAAAATGCACACAACTGTCAACCGCACAATACAGAAATAAAATGCACATGATTGTAATAATATGCAGAGACTTGTATATAAGCTGCACAGAATTATAAATAAGATGCACAGAACTATAAATGAACTGTATAGAAGTTATAAAAAAAAAATGGAAGTGTAAATCCTCAGAGAAACGAATCCAGAAAGCCAAAAGGATTTATTAAGATGGGGCATAGGCCTTGATGCAATGCTCAATCTCCACACCGCAATACATGCATTGTTGTCTACTCCCCGAACTGCCGGAGCTCCCTTCGTAGCAGTTTGTGCACAGCACTTGGTGTGTGCACGGCAGAAATACAACTGAAACTTCATTCACGGAGCAAATCATGCAGTTCCAGTGCTCAGAGTGTTCAGGGGATGTTACCTCAACACCATTGAATAAGAATATATCGCCTTCCAATGACACATTCGAAAGCTGATGGAACATCTGGAGACGAGAAAGCTCACTTTCAAGCCACTCGATTTCATCCTTTTTCAGATTTCTGTCGAGCTCGGTCTTTTGACAGAGTTCCGAAAGCTCTGCTTTCAGATTGGCTTTATGTGGCCCTGCATTTCTGATTTCCTCAGCAAGAAGAGCAAGCATCTGCTCTTTTTCCTGAATTTCTTGCTTCCATCTATTCTGCAGTTTCAAATAAGATAGGAAAACAAATCAAAAAATTTATCTACAAAACCGTTGGACAATAGCAGTTCAATATATATGAGGTCCATCTGAAGTACTAGAAAGGAACCAAACCAACTACATATGCTGGGTAAAGACAGTGTAATTTTATCAAACAACCCCGTTGTTTATTGCATTTATCATACATCTTTGAAGCACATTTGTCCACCATTCCAACAAATCATGATGGCATTCAGTTCTTTCAGTTTAAAATTAAAAAAAAAAATTAATCTGCTAGAGTTGGATGCTTTTACCCTTGTAATTGTACAGGTAAATGTGCTATCAATAACGTGTACAACCTCAACACAAGGCAAACACTCACAAAGCCGCACATAGAATCAATGATGTATTTCTATATAGGTAAACACTCACAGGGCAAAGGAAAATCTAAGTTAATGAAGAATGAGACAAGCCATACAACACCTGAAGCACTCAATTCTAAGCATGATCCGGTGTGGACTTCAAACGACAAAACATTAGGAATAGGGCATATATTTTAGTTATGGAAACATTCTGAAGAAGAAGCATGTTCAATCAATGGTATTTACTCAACTCACTTGGGTATCAATAAGAAACTTAACACGCTAGTAATTGTTTCCAAAACGAACTAATAAACACATTTGACCTTCCTGAACAACGAAGCAATAATGAATTGATTAGATTCAATAAGAACCTCATTCCAAAGGTTCATCGGTAGGAAATCATGATGCAGTTGAAAGACATATCATGGGAGGTCTAGTGGTTAGTTACTCTGTGCTAGTGCGTGCAGATACAATGCTATCAATGCCAAGTCTTTATCACTACTTATAAAACTAAAAGAAGACTAACGAAGTTATAGCTGGTATACAATACCCTTGCCTAAGAGTAATAGGCATTAAAGCAAGCATGTCTGCAAGCACAAACAAAACGTATGACTTGTGAGACAATTTCAAGCTGCACATTCATTAAGACAGACAGATGAGCATTATCCCCACAAGGCTAAGCAAACATATATACGCATCATCACATTACTTTAGAATGCAATTCCACAAAAAATGACTAATTTACATCAACTTAACAGTCTCAAGACTCTCAACGTCTTAACAGATGTTAGGCAAATCAAAAAACTGATATTCCATAATAAACTCTTTTATCATCTAATATAAGCAAGAATGAAGTTATATCTCCCTAAACTCGTCCACTTGAAAAAAATTATATTGTTAAGTTGTGTAGAAACAAACATGGACATGGATACCAAAAATGAGATGAAACGGCACTCAACGCCACATGTTCAAAATTTAGAAGTAAAATAAAAATAGTATATAACTTTACAAAAACATATACTCTAGCCCACACTGCCACACATATTCTTTATGAATTAACATATGAATAAAACCAACTATTCTAGCAGCAATTTAAGCCGCCAAGCCCAAATGCTCAATCAGTAGCAAACAAATAACTTAATCAGAAGTAGAGAATTGCATGAAAATCCGTACAAGCAAAACCTGATAATGGTCCTTGACTCTTTTTAACATTGTTTCAATCATTATTAAGGAAAGAATATACTTCAAGCAACACGTTTCCCATTTTTCTTACAATGGTCAAAACCTAATATGTTGATGGAAGTAAAAGGCTAAGAATACAATCTTTGACACTACTTCAATCACACTCTTTCTTGTTTCTAAAAAAGGGATCTAGTTATAAAAGAGGGCCCTAGTTATTTATGAATCTACATCTGCAGACAAACACCAAGAGAAAAGGAGTTGTTAGAGGAAAAATGGCAGGGCTAAAAATAATGGGTGATCTCTGATCCCTGCCTAGACAGACAGGAGTTTTGCAAGGACTTTCCCTCATTCGAGAATTTCTATGAAAACGACGTCGTTTTGGTCTTTATGACTACATTGTCTGAGCCAAAATGATGTCGTATGACATTTAATGTTCCAACCCTCACCCCACTCACAAAAAAAAATGGTTTCTATTTCCTTTTCAGACTGTCAAACGACGTTTTCCAATGAAAACTAACAGAAAATATATACTACATGCCCCACGTGTCCGCTGATAAAATATACTCAGCAAGTTGAGAATTTTTGAATGGGCAAGCTCAAAACTATTTATTAGACTGTATAAAAGGCAACCTCAAAAAGAAAATTTATTTCCATACAGGGCCAAGTATGGGATTATTGTACAAAAATGTATATGTATGGTACACTTCATGAATATTTAGATTATATTTGATTTTTCGAATCCATTTGAATCCACTGTACACATAATATAAAATCGTGCACAGTGACATTCTAAATCATGTCCTACAAATAAACAAAATTAATCCATTTGTCTACTTTCCAGAAATAACAAAAAAGAAACCAAACATAGCTTAAACTATCCAATAACGGCTTTACTTCGCTGTATACATCTTTGAGTCTGCAATTATGGTACTATTATCAATTAGACTTTCACAAAATCTGAAATAATTATGATAGCTGTAGATAAAAAGAGTAATACTATCTTCATTGAACTTTCAGGTATCAAATTTATTGTAATCAATTCATTCTTCTAAGGCAACTGAAAATTTTAGATGAGTATCATGAGTTAAGTCATTCAACGTCGTATTAAAGCCAACTGTACCAACTATCCTAGGTTCAAATCTTTATATTTCTAAAAAGAGAAAAATGAAAGAGTTGCCTGAATATTCAGCGATGAAATTGTTACGACATCCCTCTATAACTTAAGTTTGCTGATCACTTGATCTTTCAATACCATATCATTTTCACGGTAGGAGCATAGAGATCACCTTAGTTGTAAGGTTCACTCGGCAAGAAATATTAAAGGATTGCCTTAGTGATATGTGGTTTCTATGATTCATTAGAAAAGCAACAACAAGTTTTATGACTTTAAGAGATAGGAAAAACCACAATTCAAGGAAGATGGCATCTAGGAACACTTTTGCGGAAGTTACAAACATTCTAGGACTTCTATTGCTATTAGTTAAGGTATCATATAGCGAAGAAAACTCTCTTGCATTCATGGAGGATCCATTATGAAAAAAAATTATTGATCTCAATTATATATCATCACACGGATCTCAACATCTTTGTGATTACGATGAACTAAGCGGATTATCTACATTTTAAAATGTAGAGCTATAATCACGCATTGAATTAGATTTCACGAGAAATGGAACGATAGAAAATTATAAGAAAGATTCTACTAGAGCTTTTAATCTCTAATGGTGATTGAATAAGAGAATAACATCAATGTGGTCTATAAGAATCTTGGAATCTTTTAACATAATTAATATGTGGAGAATATGTGAACAAATTTATCTTATTATATTACACCTAATATTATTATTACGTGCTATACTAATATAAGTTTGTGTTTGACATTGATGGATGCATATTAACTAAAGACATACTACCTCTGTCCTTTTCAAGTTGTTATACTTTTTTCAGCGATTTTTGTGTTGTAGTATCCCGTAAAAGAAAAATTCTTTAAAAAGTTATTTTAAAACTCATCATCAAGATGCTCGAAAACGCTTGAAAAAATTGCTGAAAAAAGTGTAACAACTTGAAAAGGACGGAGATAGTACAAAATAGGAATCTCTAGAGTATGGTACGGTGCACGGTATGTGCTACGAGTCAAACATTTATCCAATTTTTTTTAGTTTATATTTTATCAACTTTTATGCCTTCCTTTGAGCTTCGTCAAGCATCGCTTGAACATAAGAAGCATGCCCCAAACTCAGATTCTGCGCCCATAAACTGGATTAAGGGTGGCTGCATTATATTTGAACTCTGGTACACCTTAGAGTATGTCTTCTATTAGATAATCATGCTTAAGATGCATATATTGAAGACACATAGATGTATTCAGTTCGACATATAGAAAGTAAAGAATTGTGAGACATTTTATCGAGGGAAGGAGAAGGAAAAGGACCCACAATTAAGAAAGGATCTGGTAACAAGAATTCCATTTATGCTAAAATATAAATGAGTAAATGTGTTTTGATCAACAATGATGAGATCGGACAATTTAAGAGATCCATATAGTATAATAAAGACTCAGTTTCTTGTTGTTCTTTTGTGCCTCGTTTCAAAAGGGCATGCATCTGCACTGCACCAAGGCTCCCGGTAGTTTTACACTTTGATGTAGCAACCCCGTTCAATAATTATGATATGGAACACCGATAGTTCTTCGTATAACAATTAGTCTAGAACATGCATCTCCAGAAGATTAGTAGGGTTGAGATGATGCAATGTCTTTTTTCTTTTGGTACACTTTTAAACATATGAACAGATTTCTCCTTAAAAATGAAGGTAACCGCGAGAGATGCAATGGGCTCAATGATTAAGAAGCTTGAAGCAAAAGGCAACCTCTATGGCCACCATGTTTGGCAACTATAACAAAGATAAAATATGCATTTTTGAAACATAAGATAAGCAAAGTAGAATCTTGAACAAAGTCTACTAACATGAAGGCTAACTAAACAAAGGGTAGAGAGGAGGTTTGAGGTAGGAAAAGAAAGGTGAACACGATAGTGTGTTGAAAAATAGGTTGGGAAAAATTTGGTTGTTAGTCCTGAAAAGATAAATGTGTTTACCCTGTAGTGGGAGATGAGCTGAAGTCTAAGTATTGATCTCACAATATTATATTGAGAACGAGAATTACTCGCCTTTAAGAGTGAAAAACTGAAAATAAGTTAGACCTTTCACTATAGCAGGCCATTTGTTACTTTTGTGGCATTATTCATCTTTTCCAATTAATGGCTATGCACAATGGGCAATGAACTCAAGACCAATATTTATCATAAAAATCTGCACACATCTGTTTTCAGCAGAAATTTGAGGTCGTTGCAACAGCAATGAGCAAGGAAAGTAAAAAGGCTTTAAACATATGATCCAAGGAAAATAAACTATCAGATTTTAATACTCTCTTCATCCTTATACATGCTTATTTGCAAGCATGAAATTGCCCACTTATGAAAATGGAATTTGAAACTAACCATACCCTTCTTGGCTGCCAGAAACAGTAGATTGAGAAACCACATTAATAAAGATAATTCAACGGTAACGACACTAAAAGTTACTTTATTTGGTTAAGTTACTTTATTTGGTTATAACCATATTGAAATAAATGGTAGAATACATATTTGTGAGGAATCAAGTGTATGGAAACAGGAAAAAAGGACGGAGGAAAGAATTATTCTGGGAAGAAGGCTGTCTTACAGGCTGACCTCAAAAAAAAACAAGGAATGGGACATAGCTATTTGTGTAGTAGGAATGTGTAATGTGTCAGAATAATGGGCAAAAGAAATTTTGTCATGAAACATAAGGAGAGCAGCAACAAAAACTGATAAACCATGCTACATAATTATGGTAAGGAAAACAAGTTATCATGCTCATGTGAAACTAAAACCCATAATTCCTGGAGTCATAAGATTTCATTGTTTCACCAATCAAAGTACCCTACTTGATTCATTTTATGCTTTAAGCCCCATGTAAACTCAATCGAGAATATTTATTTCCGTTACTGGCATAACTAAAACAAGAGTATCTGAATAAGATTTCCTCTCAAAAAAGAAATTAACTAGAGTTAACAAGTACATGTAAATATTCTTCAGTCCACGAATTTAGATTGATAAGAATATATAAGTAAATGAAATCCTATAATATGACCTTCCACAAATAAAAAGGAGAGATACGTGTTCCATACGAATTATAAAGTACATTTAAGTTCAAAATGGTATCATATTGTGTGCACATTAACATTTAGGCCAAGAATGTTTTCTTGTCTTTTTGTGAGATAGGGGAATGCTTGAAACTTGAAATGCGCAAATTCAAGGAAAACAATAAATGAGCAACTCTAAGATGCATAATTTGCCTAGCCTTTAAGGAAACAATCAGGAACTAAAGCCAAAAATGATGCAAAGCACAAACCATAAGAAGAGAAAAATAAATTACTACTAGATTGGAAATTACCTAGAACAAAGAAGTTAGCTTTGAAAGTAATTAAGTTCTTATGAAGGTAATGAACAAAAACAAAAAGAATCAGAATTTTGAAAAGTATGTAACAGAAAAGCATTGAAATTTGTACATGAGACCGCAACATAACATTAAGAAATATATGATTGCTAAATTATTAAATTCATGAAAATGACGCACCTCAGCTTCCTTAGCTTCATTCTCGGCTTCAGAAACATCTAGCTGCAGCTGTAACACCTTCTGCTTCTCTTCATCAAAGTTAGCTCTGAGATTGCTAGTCTGTTTTCCAATGGCGACAAGTTTCTTCATGCATCTCATCTCTCTATTTAGTACTTGGTTCAACTTGTTGCCATATTCAGATGCACTTAGCCTAAGTGCTTCAGTGTCTGCCCTAACATGTGCATTACTGGTCTCTAGAATCCTGATTGATTCACTCATGTTGCTTGCTTGACAATTCACATTTCTCAAGGATTTTTCAGTTTCCTTGAGCATCAACATGCATGAGTTTTCTGCAGAAAGTTTCTCATCTTTCAGGCGTTGTATATCCATTTTCTCCAGCTTTAACACATTGAGCTCCAGCAAATCTTTGCTCAACCTTTTTGCTGAATCTACTACTTTCTTTTCAGCCCATTCCTTCCGTACCTTTACCTTCTCCTCAAGGTCTCTGATACTGTTGATCAAGTCAACGATGAGTGCAGTTCTCAGATCATCAGAGCTGCTTTCCTGCCAAATCTTCACACATTCTTTGTCTAGGAATGCGAGAATCTCAGGGTCTACAAGATTTGAACCTTCCAGTAGTGCACAGGCTGCATCTTGAAGATATTGTTGTTCAACAAATGAAGTGCCAATTTCCCTTAGTATGTACTCTCTCAGGATTGGCATATCTTGTCTTATTTTAGATGCTAATGCAGGTGAATTATTGATTCTTTCCAAGACTCCAACCTTCTTGGATACTGCAGATTGGGATTTTTCACTAGCAGAAGATATATTAGGGGCACTGGTACCTTCATTGCTACTGTGTCTAGTACTGCCAGAAGACCCATCTTTAATACTACCCGTATTTTCATCCTTATACAACACACCAGAAGGCATGGTAATTGGTGGTACACTGCCCCAGTTCTGGACTAGAAGAAGCCACAACGCCTCTGACCTTTTTAAGTCCTGTTTGGCATGCAAGAGAGAATCAACCATATCTTCTAGCATGGCTTTATACAAATCATCCATGTCATTGAAAGGCGTTCCAGTAGGCACCATTTTCTTAATATAAGCAACAGTATTTGCCAAAATATTGTTCAGAAAATCCTTTGGACCATGTACATATCCATTATTCAATATTGCTCTTTCTACATCAGACACGTCATATCCTGATTTCAATAGCCAACCTTTGGCTCTACTATACAAATCTTCAAGCTTTATGAAAAGAAAATCCTCCAGCTCACTTTCTGTGTATCTGTAGCTGGCTGGGATCTGTGGATCATGACTTTTCTCCTTGGAGTCCCCCAGTCCTCCGGATTTATCTTTAGAAGTCTGTGCCAGATCATGCTTCGAATTGAGTGCTTCACATCTTTTATGGCTTGTATCATTCTTCATTAGCTTAGATTTTCCTTTGTTCTTTGAGTATTTACCACCTTTTGAACCACCCATTGCTGCAAGTTGAAATGGTAAAAAAAAAACTGATCATTAGACTAATATATATATTGAATTGAAGATGACAAAATATGCATAAATGATGTAATAACTTTGCACCAATCACAATTTTTTCATTGCACTACTGAGATATACTATAATTTAAGGCATATGCAAATAATGTCATGAAGGCCAATGGCCTGATATATTTATTTAGAATATCAAGTGAGGTCTAATGTAGGAAATTTTAATTTATAGAGATGTAAAACATTCAAAGTTCAAGCAAAAACTACAAAGAAGTCCAAACAAACTTCCTTACTAAAATTGACAGCTTGACCAGAGCCGCTAAAAGAAATAATCCAGTCGATTTTTTGTTGAGTTCTTTCTTAATTCAATCTTCAATTACTGAGCAAAACATACAATGACAGAATACCAAATTTCCAGATGCAAATTGCCATAGTCATGCCTATTTCAAACCTCCCCTAGACAACCAATATATATGTGCTAGTTCTACAGTCAAAAGAAAAAATGTAGTGCATTGGCATGTGCATTTCTTTCATCTAAAATCTCTTTATTCTAAAATACATCACCCAAAACACCTTCACGTTAATACAATAATAAGAAGCAACATCAATTACAAATTGTGGAGATATATTATATAGACACAATAAAAACAAGTACAAATGATTTCCTGTTCAAAGATACCTACAATGACTGACAACCCAGTACGGCCAGTTGAGTGAACAACATAAATAAAATACTTTAAAGTATGTTCCAAAAAAAAAGTCTAATTTTTGCCCAAAAAAAACTAAAAATTACTTCAGTAAAACAAACCTGAGTTGATTTCCAGTTGAATTTGAAGTGGAAAAAAAATTACAAAAAATATCATTGAAGGTTCTATTTTAAAAAGAAAATAAATCGGAGATTTACAAGAAAATTAATACCTGAGTTAGTTAACAAAATTTCCCAGGTACAAAACACAGCGGCAACTTTTCAAGCCTGATTCTAGAAAAAGGATTAAAGTGATTGCTAGGCCTACTAGGTTTTCTCTTAATTCTGGTTCAAACTCAATGAGAACAATGCAAAGTAGTGAGGAAGAAAAATCTGGACCCTGGACTACCTAGATAATATCGATGAATTTCTTTTTGCGTAATAATAAATGAGATTATCTGTATACCAGAGTATAATAGAATCAAGACACTGAGGATCTGATTTGGCTGTATTAAATGCAGATTGTAATGTGATAGATGATACAATTTATCCTTCCTGAGTTGGTTACAGAAAAGGCCAGTTTCCAACAATTCAAAAGTGGATGCACATCTGGCCCTAATGCAAAGCAATTCAAATGTGGACGTACATCTGGCTCTAATAAATTCGAAGAAAAGCCTAAAAATCAGGACGCTGTGCTGGTTTCTAATCCACCCCCCCAAAATATACAATTGGGTCACACTTAATTGTGTAAGTAAAAGAGATGAAAATTTTCCATCAGGCTACTAGGAAATAAATGGAAAATCAGCAATCCAATTTCTTTTTACTCGACATTCCACCTTGGCCCAAAACTGAATACTAATAAGCATTCAAATGATAATGTTTGTAAGAGTGAAGACCAAATTCTAGTTGTGTGTATCTGACCTACAGATTAACTAGTATTTATTATTTTATGCCCATATATTTTTATGGTAAAAGATTCTCAACATGATGCAGTAATTACTTACCTAGTTACCTGGCCAATGCCAAATAAATAAGCAAAAGTCTTGCCTGAAATCCTTATGCCAAAAAAAGCATCCAATTAAATGTTTTAAAGAAATTGCTAGTATATATTGAACCTATTTATATCTCATGACAAATATTTATGGCAACTTTCAGTCCTAATTAGACCAAGAAAAAGTAATTATTTATGTAACAAAATAAGTACATACTACGACTATGTAAAATTTGTTCAGTAAGGAATTTCATTGCCTAAAACCTTTGCACTCATGAATATCTAGTATTCATATAGATTATCATCCAAGAACATTATATTTAACCGAAAGATTGCAAATTGATGCTAAACCATACAATATAGGAGATGCTGCCACTCGGAGAGAACAACCTTGATCACTTGATTGCCCGTACAGACTCTTAGAAACTGGAAAATTATAAAGGTGTACAGCATCGTTCCTAATCCTAATTTGAAATATACATTACACAGTACCTTTTTCCTATTGATTTCTTCCATTCCAGACTGCACTTGACAAGTGCCTGAAAATGATGCTACCCGCACTAAGAGCATGGCCAGATCTGCATTGACCAAAAGTCAGCCTGTTGGCCCTATGTTATGTATAGTAGCACCATTCGTCGGTGTCTTTGACGCTTCCTGAAATAAATTCATGTATAAGCAAACTGTAGGATTTGTTATAAAGTTCGAATACATGAATTGGAAAAGAACAAGAAATCGATGTATACCGGAGCAGACAAAGACAGACTTATCTAGATCCTATTAATAGATGGATAATATATTCATGGGCACTCAAGACTAGCTTTCAGCTATTCTATGAAAGGTGCGGAATAGCCAAATTAAGTTGGTTGTTGGTACGATACTTGAGAGAAGAATGTCAACAAATATCAAAGTATGAACAAGATAGAAAAAGAGGAGAAAACTTATAGAGGACTCAAATATCTTCATACATGTCAAGACCAGAAACAAACTCTCCTAATAGATGCAACACGAGATTAATCAACAATGAGAAGAAAAGATTGAAAACCAGGGCTTGATCCAGGTCCATCCAAGGCTCAGTAGGTTTTGTTTAACCAATAATTGAGGCCCTTTTGGCAATGTGTTGCTTAAGAAAAGCCGAAGAATGTTACATATTTTTTGGGTGTAAAATTCATCACCAAAGAAAGTCATGGCACGAACACAATCAACTTAAAATATTTATTTTCTTAGAACAATATCGCTTCTTTCCCCAAAAAATAGGATACCAGTACCTACGGAAAAATTAGCTCTTAATGTAAAGCACTTACTGCTCAGCTAATGAGATTTAAGATGTCTAAACTGGGTCATCTAATGGTGCTCCATGCAATCGATATAAATATCTTATTAGGAAATGTCTGAACTTTAAGCTTCTCAAAATATATACCTTATTCAGCTCCTTTAGCTGCAACATTTGCCATGCTATGGCAGCTATGCAATCATTTACATATAGAAGGTGGTGAAATGGTAATTGTCCAAGGTTATACCATTACCAGCCACCAAGATAGTTTCAGCCTAGAAGCAAATCAAAGGAATTAGTCAAAGGTTGGAGAGCATGTAAAAAGTCCAAATATATCAGCATTGGATTTCTTGCTCATGTGGCGCAAACACATTAAACAATAGAATGGTACCCTATAATGCTTTAAAGGAATTCCTTCTCATTGTTTGACTTATAATTTTCTACTTAAATCATGTTAAACTGGCTATATCCTATTCTCCTTTTTTTTTTCTTTTTTAAGGCATAGTAAGTAAGGTAAAGAAACTAAAAGTAGTAGCAATAGCAACCTAAATGTCTACAAATCATACTCACAGTGGATAAGCCATGCCTTCATCTGGACTAAGGCAACCACTTGAATAATGTCTGCAGGAAATTTTTGGAATTGCTTACCCATGAACTGACATTCATTTCCATCTGAGACGAGAGGTGGATATCCATACCAAAACATAGAATTTTCATTATGATGCAGATTACAGTTTATGGTCAACTTTTAAACCGCTTAGTGTTCAGCCAGATTTGAGGACCAACAAAATTCAATGATAAAACTGTGAAAAAATTAAGTTTGGATCAATTTGTAACTATTTCTAGGAATTGAAGTTCCAATATCATTAGCATGCAGTGAATGTGTCCAGACTATGTCACAATAAGGCAATATCCTCCAACAATCGCGTGCAAAAGGAATTTAGGATAGCAGTGTGGAAAACAAGACTAGAAACCATATTTCATAAGCAGAGATAGACTGATTTTTGGCACTGGCTTGCTTTCACCACAAACGCATAATCAGGTGAGAAATAATTTCCTTACGCGGCCTCAAATTTGAGAAATTCTAGGCCTAACTCCAATTTATTGTAAGGAAATGAGATGATTGAAACCTACCATCAAAATGGGTCTTCAAATGAGGGAGGAACGGTGGGGGCCAAGGGTTTGTTAACGTCGAATCAAAATGCATGGTTCCGATCATCGGCGAAGAATCAAATTCAATCAAACTTCTCATATTTGCCCGGATGCAGAGTTAACTGCTGGAAAAGGTGAGGAAAATTGTTTGCATCTTCGTTTTATTTTTTTATTAATTATTTTTCCGTATTTCTTTCTTCGCTTTCTCTTTTGCGGAAATGGTCTTTTTCCTTCCCTCAACTAGCACGACGGAGTGTACTAAATTTAGATTTCATGTCCTTCCCCCGTCACACCTAATTAATCCATCTTTATATTAATATGTGAGGTATAAAATAATAAAAGTAAACTAATTAGATAAGACAGATAGAGTATCAAATGTGAACTATTGTAGTACTCTCTCCATCTTAATTCAATAGTCTTGTTGGTTTTCGGCACAGAATTTTAGGAGAATGTGTTTAGAGATAAAGTGTATTGTTTGATATGTTAATGCAAATTTCATTATTTTAAAAATAGAGCATCATAGGTACATAAAAATATATTGATATCAAATCTTAGATGAAAGATCGTATCAAAACCTTTAATTTGGTATAAAAATCATAAAAAATCAGAGAACAAACTAGCAAGTTATGATAGTTTAAACTTTTAAAATTTAAATTATATTGGAATACGTGTTGAAAAGTAAGTGGATGATGAAATGATTAATGGACTAATTTTTTCTATTTTAAGAAACAATACTATTGAATTGGGACGGCCCAATATAGTAAACAAGACCATTGAATTGGGACGAATGGAGTATTATATTGTTGAGTGACGCTACACTGCTCATTTTGGGCTTACATACTTAATATGTCCACGGATGACGTGACAATGTTATAAATAAAAAAAAAAACTAATTTAAATATATACCTTAAATATTAAATTTTGCAAAAAAAAAAAAAAAAAAACTCAACCCTAAATAAGAAAATTTATCTACGTGATATTGTCACATCAACAGTGGGCACTATGGGTAAGGGAAGTGTTTTTACTTCCTTTGGCTCAAGATTGTTGACCCCTTTCTTTTTGGCATTTTCGGCACGTATTTCCACGCTTCTCAGTGATGGGTTTTAAAATGAATTTTTGAGGTATTTTTCATTTTAAAACCCATCACTCAGAAGCGTGGAAATGCGTGCCGAAAATGCCAAAAAGAAAGGGGTCAACAATCTTGAGCCAGAGGAAGTACTATATTGTTTGGTTTCAATGTCCTCTAGTGCCACTGGTGACTCCAGTAGTGGGCAATGGGGGTATAGTTGTACCCCCAATTTTTTTTTACTAGTATATATATATATATATTATTCATTTTAAATAATTAGAATAAGTTTTAAAATATTATTAATGTTAACAAATAGACATATGACTTATCCTCTAATATTTTTGTTCAATAAGTTGGTGTTGATTCTTCCGGTTGTTATTACAAGTGTCGAGAGAGTATTTTTCGGAATGACTTATGTAAAAAACAGAATGTGATGGTAGCATGGAAAATCAATATTTAAATTATTATTTGGTCAATTTCACTGAGAGAGATGTATTTTCTTACGAATTTCTGATGACAATTGTTGTCAATCGCTTTCAAGTAATGAAACATCGTCGAAAATTAAATTAGGTATATTTGTAATTTGGACACACTTGGGTCAGCCAGAGACACCGTGCGGACGGCTAAAACACTGACACTTTTATTCGTGTAGATTAGCACTTTTCTGTATAAAAATTGACACTTTTAAAAATTGACATTTTATTCGTAAAATAATTATGTTAAAGATTGACACTTTTATTCGTATAGATTAGTACTTTTCTGTATAAAGATTGACAATTTGACCCGGCCACACTATATGGCCGACCTCACCCAAGTTTTTGTCTTTATAATTTTACTATTTTCGTTGGCATTATTATAAAATGGTAGTTTTAGTGTTGTATAATTATTTCTCGCACCCTCAAATTAAAAATCCTAGAGTTGCTACTGTCTAGTGCTTCTTGTATGTTCTAGTGCTTCTTGTATGTACTATTGCAACCTTATTTTTATTTTACCAATTAGCGTTTCTTTTCCCGATGGTTAAACCTTATGGAGGACATATATCAGTTCCTTTGTTGAACATCTCCATCCACCTTCGTAATGCAACACAAAATATTTTTAGATAGTTCATGAAACAGTAACAACACGTGTAAGACTTGGTAATGTCATGCGGTTGACATTATTTTGCAAAATAGTTATAATAGTGTCAATCTTTCAATAGCATTTCAGAACAATTTTTCAACAATCATGCATAAGTCCAGCAATCCATAAATTAAGCAAAATAATAGTCGAGCATAATTGTAGAACTCTCCCAAAATCTTAAAAATCTAGCATAAATCAAGAAAAAATTTAAAAATTCATAAATCAAGAAGAACAAACTCTAAATTCAAAATACATTTAACGTAATTCACAATAAAATCTAAAAAATATTGACCAAAAATTCACATTCCAGTAGAAATTCAAAAATCGAGAAGAACAAACTCTAAATTCAAAATAAAATCTAGCACAAATCGCATAATTTGCCTGCCAAAATGTAACATATTATCTACAAAAATCTTATAAATCTAGCAAAAAAATCGCCCAAAATCTCTCAAATCGTCTTTTAATATACGAATTGAAATTTGTACACGGGATTAAGATACATGTAAGCATACTATGTTACGAAAATTAACACAATAGGAAAGCAAGAAAAACACATTCGAATTGTTTACCCAGTTCGTCACCAATGACTATGTCTGGGGAAGCCAGGGATATTCACTAATATTTACGGATACTAATTACAATGAGAAACCGCTATATAAATAGCTAAACAAAACCCTAATCCTAAATCCATTAGGATTCCGTTTGGACCCTAAACGTGGGCCAAAAAAATTTGGTATCAGGCTTTAGTGTATAGTCCAAGCTCCATACACCAACATACTAGATTATTGAATTCGAGAAAATGACGCACCTTAGCTTCCTTAAATTCGGCTTCGGAAACATCTAGCTGCAGCCGTAACACCTTATGCTTCTCTTCATCACAGTTAGCTCTGAGAAGCTAGTCTGCTTCCTAATAGTGGCACGTTTTTTCATGCATCTCATCTCTCTATTTAGTACTAGATTCAGCTTGTTTCCATACTCATATGCACTTAGCCTAAGTGCTTCGGTGTCTGCCCTAATATGCGCATTACTGGTCTCTAGAATCCTGATTGATTCACTCATGTTGCTTGCTTGACAATTCACATTTCTCAAGGATTGTTCAGTTTCCTTGAGCATCAACATACATGAGTTTTCTGCAGAAATCTTTGCTCAATTGTCCTGACTAAAAGAAGCCAGAACGCTTCTGACCTTTTCAAGTCCCGTTCAGTATGCAAGAGAGAATCAATCATAGCTTCTAGCACGACTTTATATAATTCTCTCATGTCCCTGAACGCTCGTCCCTTTGGCGCCACCTTTTGTTCGATGAATGCAATACAATTTGTCAGAATCTTGTTCTGAAAATCCTCAAGGCCAAGAATGTACCCAGTATTTAAGATTGCTCTTTCTACATCAGCCATGGCATAACCTGATTTCAATAACCAACCTTTGGCTTTAGTATACAGATTTTCAAGCTTTATGAGAAGAAACTCCTCGAGCTTGGTATCTGTATATTTATAGTTGTCGGCGGTCTGTGGATCAGGACTTTTCTCCTTGGAATCTCCTAGACCTCGGGCCTTGTCGTTTGAAGTCTGTGCTAGATCATGGTTAGAAACTTCAAGTGTTGCGTGGCTTCTCTCGTTCTTCATCAACTTGCCTTTTGAGAGTTTACCTCCTGAATCAGCCATGGTTGCAAGCTGAATTGTAAAAAACTGATTATTATACTTATGACCCCCCCCCCCCCCCCTTTATAGAAAGAAACACCACAGCCATATGTCAAGGGAGAATTAAATTGAAAATGACAAAATATGCATAAAAATCTACATAACTTTGCATCAATAGAAACTTTTCATGGCAAAGATAAGATTCTAATTTGAGGAATATGCAATTAATGATAAAATGCCCTGAAATTTTTATTGAGAATGTCAAGTGAGTTCTATATGTATTAAAATGGCAGGAAACATAAAAAAAAAAAAAATCGTCCAATACTAGGAATGCTGAAAAAAATATCCAGCATGTTGATTCTCAATTGAGGTCTTTATCACTTGAATGTTCAATTACTGAGTAACCAACATACAACAACAGGATACCAATTCAATCTAATTAACCTTGTCTATGTCAAATTTTCGGATACAAGCTGCCGTAGATCATGACTTTTTTTAGACCTCCCCTAGAGAACCAATTGTGTGTGCTAGCTACAATTTCAGAGCAAAATTAGAAATGATTTGAACCTCAGTATTTTCCACAACCAAAAGACAAAATTTAGTGCGTTGTTTCTTTCATCTGAAATCTCTTTACCCTCAAAATACATTTACCCAAATACCCTTCAAATCATAAATATAATAAGTAAGCAGCATCTATTATGAAAAGACTCAAAAACAAGTCTACCTTTTTCAAATAATCTCCTAGCTATTCGAAGATAACTACAATGAACAACAACCTTAGTATCAACCATTTGATTTTACAACATAAACAATACTTCAAAGCCTGTTCCCAGGAAGAAACACTATTTTTTGTCAACAAAATCTAATTAATTCAGTTAGGGAATAATAAGCAAATCAGAGTTGATCTCCAGTTGTATTTGAAGTGTAAAAAAAAAATTAAAAAATAGGAGTATTACTGAAGGTTCTATTATAGAGAAGATTTTCAAAATAATTACGAAGTAATACCTAACTTAATTAACAAAGCTTCCTGGGAACAAATCACAGCAACGACTTTTGATCCTGCGTCTAGTGAAAGGATTAAAGTGGTTGCTAGGCCTGCTAGGTTTTCTCTTATATGAGGAAGAAAAATCTGGACTGCCTAGATAATATCGACAATTTTTCCCTTTTTTTTTTGGTAATTTGTAATAATAAATGAGATTATCTAGTGCCAGACTATAATAGAATCATGACATTGAGGATCTGATGTGGCTGTATTAAACGCATATTATAATGTGATAGCAGATATAATAATTCCTTCCGAGTTTGTTACAGAAAAGGCCAATCTGCAACAATTCATGCACATCTGTACTTAATGCGAAGCAATTCAAATGTGGATGAACATCTGGCCCTAATGTAAAAGGTGAAATTTAAGAAGAGCCTAGAAATTTAGGCGCTGTGATGGTTTCCAGTCCATCCCCCAAAATAAATAATTGGAGCAAACTTAATTGTGACAAATAAAATAATTGAATTTACCGCCTGGCCTTAAGGAGATAAAAGGAAAACCAGTAACCCAGTAATTTTTTCAATCCACAATCCAGCTTGGCCCAAAAGAGAATGCTAATAAGCATTATAGTGATAATATAAGAAGGTTGAAAGCCAAAAATTCCTGTTGTCATGTATCTCACATACTAATTAACTAGTAATAATTATTTTATGCCCAATTGTTATGGAAAAGATCTCAACATATGATGCAGTAATTACTTACCTGGCAAGTGCCAAATAAAATATAAATAAACAAAATTCTTGCCTGAAATTCCAATGCAAAAGCAGCATATTATAAGATTCATATAAACTTTTTGGGTATAAGATTCATATCAAAAGAGAAGGTCGAGGAACAAACACAATAAACTGTTTCAAAAATATTTATTTTACTTGGAACAATATCTCTTCTTTCCCCAAAATACAGGATGCCAGCACCTACAAGAAAAAATAGCTCTTAATGTATAGCATTTTCTGTTCAACTGATAAGCTTTAAGATGTCTAAACAGGATCATGATATAGCTTCATGCAATCAATATAAATATCTTTTAAGGAAATTTCTGGAGTTTAAGCTTCTTAAACGTACATATTCAACTCCTTTAGCTGCTACATTTGCCATGCTACACAGTCATTACATATATAAGGCGGTGAAATGGTAATTGTCTAGCGCTAAACTAGCCACCAAGATAGTTATTCTGCCTAGAAGCAAATCAAGAAAATAGTCAAAGGGTCACACGTTGGACTGCACGCAAGCACAAATATATCAGCATTCGATTTAAGATTTAAAGAATTAAAGAAATTCCTTCTCATTGTTTTGACATAATATTGCTTCTCCTTTTCCTGTTAAAACATTGAGGTACGGAAACATCAGCAACAAAAATTAGAATATACACATTTGTGACTTTCACAAATCATACTCACACCTAGAGGTGCCCACCAGAACCGGAACTGAACCGTCGGATTTTAACCGGAACCGGGCGGTTCCGGAACCGAACCGGAACCGACCCGAGGAACCGGTAGAACCGACGGTTCGGTTTCGGTTCCGAAAGTTTGGAACCGGGAACCGACGGTTCGGTTCCGGTTTGGAACCGAAAAGAACCGGGTTTTTTTTTTTTTTAAATTCTAATTTTATTTTATGTTTCAATATTATACTTGTATTTGTACACTTATTTGATGTAATATTTGATTACTAATTAGTGTGTTATATTTTTTTATATGGAAATGTTATATTTGTAAAGTTAAATATTTTTATCATTTAATTTATAATTCACAATTTAATAAGCTAAAATAAATAAGACTAATACAAAAAATATCAAGATCTTTTGCATTGGTGGTCAAGAAGAACAGCTCAATACCCAATCCTACCCATAATGGCTCGAGAACTCTTTGATGTTCCTGCCTCGACGGTGTCGGTGGAGCAAGCTTTTAGCAGCGGAGGGTACACTTTAGACGAAAGACGATCATCGATGACCCCGCGGAATCTCGAAACTTAAGTATTGCTCAAGGACTACACTTTAGCCGAACACCGTGAGCAAGAGAACAAATGGGATGAGGTCTTTGAACATGATCCAATTAGTACCACCGAAGCAGAAACCGACACCGATGCCTCTGAAGAAACAGATGATTTCGACGACGATTTCAATTTCGACAATATGTAATGGTCTATTAAAATGCTTAGACGAATACTCTTTTTCCTCACAGAGGTTTTAACGAGGCTCGGCCCTTGGAATCGACATGTGATATCCAAGGGTTTAGGATTAATAAATAAATAAAAATTATACAATCTCACTCTTAAGTATTTTTTTACATTTTATAATTTGAATTGTCTTACAATTAAAATTAGATCAATAAACAATGAAACATTGAATCATAATCGAACAAAAAAAATTTAAAAAAAATTTAAAAAAGTCGGTTCCTATCCGGTTCCGGAACCGTTACTGTTTCGGTTCGGTTTCGGTTCCGGCCATCTTGGAACCGGAACCGCCGGTTCGGTTCCGGTTCCGGAACCGTGGGCACCTCTACTCACACCAGATAAGCCTTGCTTGCCTCCCTCCGGGCTATGATTTTGTCTTGAACAAAGCCTATAAGAAATTTCTGGAATCGCTTAGCCACTGCACGAGAGACACTGCATCTGTACCAAAACATAGAATATTCATTATGGTGCGGATTCCAGTTCTGGTCAAATGCATACCGCCTAGGGTTCAACCACATTTGAGGTCCAACAAAATCCACCAAAAAACTGTGACAAAATATGTTCAAATCAATTGATAACTGATTGTGTAAATTGAATTTTCAGTATCAATTAAAAGTTATGGAATGTGACTGAACACAACCTGCAGGGAACATCCTCCAAATAGCAATGCAGAAAGCAAGACTAAAAATCAAATATCTCCCGCCATACAATCAAAGACACTATTATTCATCACAATATTTTCGATAACAAGAAGAGATAAGTATAACTGGTTTGCTCTAAGCGTCTGGCTAGCACCAGCAGCATGCCTTCACCAGAAACACGTAATTAGGGGAGGAATAATTTCCTTAGGCGCAAATGCGCAATACGCGGACTCGAACTTGATAAATTCTAGGCCTAGACTCCGTGCATGCAATACCAATTCATTGTGCAAGCAATTGCTATGAATAATGAGCAGAAAATTGAAATCTACCTTCAATGCGTCTTCAAATGAGGGAGGGGTGGGGGCCAAGGGTTTGATAATGTCGAGTCAAAATGCATGGTTTCGATCCTCGGCGACGAATCAAATTCAATCAAGCTTCTCATAATGACGGAAAAATTGCCCGGAAGCGGTAGCGGGTGAGGAAATTGTTTGCATCTGCTCTTCCATCAATGCAAAACTATCTATAGCTTATTTCAGCTCAAGTACTGTTGTTTATTTCTTTTGAGATGCATAAATGTAAGTTTTGTTAGATAGCATTTGTGTTATAACAATATACATGAGTAATGCCCCCCTACCCACTATGTCCACAGCTGAGATGGCGGTATTTTATTTAAGTAAAATTATATGTGTGCCCACCGTAGGGAGGGGAGCATTTCTACAAGATACATATTTATTTATTTTTTTTAATTTTAAGGATAAAAGAAAATTATTTGTTGATAACTTGTTAATTTTGTTTTCACACGAGATCATATTTTGTTTTAAAGGGACCGTCAGACATAAATGTTGAGAAAATGAATTTTTTATACTAAAATTGGAAAAGTAAAAGAGAAATTATATGTTTTTATCCCCTTAAGTATAAGAAATACTATTTTTGCCCAATTTATAAGAACACACAAATTTTGCCCCTTTTCTAATACAAAAGTACTAGTTTGCCCTTTCTTACTTATTTTAAATTTAAATAATACTTCTGTCTTCTTCTCTTCTTATTGTCGTCATTCTTCTTCATCTTCATTCTTCTTCATCTTCTTCCTCTCTCTAAACCCTAGAAGCTCCACATTCTCTCTCTCTCTCTAAAAGCCATTGAAGATCCTCACTCCTCACTCTCTCTCTCGACTTCTTCTTCTCCGACTCCGACGGTGTTGCTGCATTGTTGCCTCTCACTCCCTCCCTTTTCATTTCATTCTTCTCTCTTTCTCTCTAAAAACCCTAACCATCTTCCCTCTGCACCTTCTTCTTTCTCATATCTTCTTCTCTCCATTTCTCTGCAAGTGACGGCGGCAAGAAGTCGACGGCGATGATGGTTGGGCTGCTGCGATCTCTCTCTCTCTCTCTCTCTCTCTCTCTCTCTTTAGATCTAGGGTTTTTTACACATATTTGGTTTTTGTAAATAGATCTAAGGTTTTTACTTATTCTTCTTCTTCTTCTTGTTCTTGTTCTTCTTCTTATTCTTCTTTTTTTTCTTTTTCCAGATCTGGATTCGAGCATGCATTGGAGGATGAAGGTAAGGTGTTTGATGATATTCCCAACCGAAAATTTGCAATTTTAGTAGTAAGAAAATTCAAAACTTTTGGTAAGAAAATTGCAATTTCGTGGTAAGAATTTTTAGTTTAGGGTTTCAAACTATTGATAATTGGTTAGAATCTGACATTTATTTTCTTACTATTTTTTTGTCTGATTTTACTGTAATTTTAGGATTTACGAATTGACTGCTTCTTTTTGGTAAGAATCGGCTGAAGATTCTTACTATGATTTCAGTAATTCTTACTATACTTCTAGATTTAGGGTTTGATAGTTTTATTTGTGAATTGTCTGCTTCTTTTTTATAAGAATCGACCGAAAATTCTTATTATAATTTTTGTAATTCGTTACTATAATTCTAGAATTAGGGTTTGATGTATTTTTTTTACAAATTCACTACTTCTTTTTGTTAAGTATTGACCGGAGATATTGGTTAGAATCTGATGATATTTTGTTAGAATCTCACATTTTCTTATCGTGTTTTGTTTGTTAATTTATGGTAAGAATTTGGCATTTTTCTTACGTTATTTAGGATTTACGAATTGACTGCTTCTTTTTGGTAAGAATCGACCGAAGATATTGGTGAGAATTTGATGATATTTTGTTAGAATCTCACATTTCTTATTGTGTTTTGTTTGTTAATTTATGGTAAGAATTTGGCATTTTTCTTACATTATTTGATATATTTCTTACGTTATTTAGGATTCACGAATTGACTGTTTCTTTTTTGTAAGAATCGATCTAAGATTCTTACTGTAATTTTAGTAATTCTTACTATAATTCTAGAATTAGGATTTGATAGTTTGTTTATGAATTGACTGCTACTTTGTTTTGTTTGATAAATTGTTAAGAATTTGACATTTTTCTTACGTTATTTTGATAATAAAAGATTGAGTATTTAGGGTTTAAAATTGATGATTATTTTCTGTTCTTGGCATGTTTTGTTGCGGTAGTTGCAAATTCTTCTAGTTTTTCAAATTATATAAGAATTGTTTCATTTCTTATTGTAGGAATTATTCGGCTGACGACGGCTATGAGACGCGAAAGAAGAGAATATATCAAATTTTCTTACTATATCTGTAGTATTTTGATAAGTTTTTGTTGTTTCCTGATAAGAAATTAGTTTTTCTTACCAACACATGTAATTTATTATCATTTCTAAAACTAATAATAATGTCTTAATAAATGATTAAGTGGTAAGAAATGTGATGTATTTTATTACCAATATGTGTAATTTTCTTATTATTCCCTGTACAAACAATTAAATACATTTCTTCCTTTTTTCAAAAAATTGGAGATTTTGTCAAATTTGTTACCAAAATTATTCGTAAGAAAATCCTAAAATATTATAAGAAATTATAGTAATTCTTACTAATGAAAGATAAAATTTCTTACCAAATGCATTAAAAATTCTTACCAAGTGAATTAACAAAAAAAAACTGAAACAAGAGAAAAACGAAAATTGGAAAATAAAAAAAATGATTTTTGGTTCTAGGGGTATTTTTGTCCTAATTTTGAAAATGGGACAAAATTAGTGTTGGGCTTATATTTTGGGCATTTTTTGTTCTTTTATCCTCTAAGATGATAAAAGTGTTGTTGGCTCAAAGTAAAATAGTATTATAGGGGTACTTTTTCTTTGTCAAATCTAAGGTTTGAGAGAAAAACTATATATAAAGTAAAATAATTTTTGATAGGAAACATTTTTGTATAATTCAAGTTATTAAATTTTCATTTTAGGTATAAAATTAAATTGGAGAACGAAGGGAATAGTTGGGAAGCCTTCATGGAAAATCTCTTAAAGAAGAAAGATACCGAGATTATATCATGAAAAAAACATGTATCAATCGGTTTATATTTTAAGAAAATATTAACAGTTCTATATCAACGTTCGTCACAGTACCTGAATCCTACTTGTGACAATATGGAAGCCAAATATTTTATAAATCATAAGTGAAACAAATGATTATTTCCTGTAATTATCATATGCATATACATTCAATAAATAAAATTATACCATGCATGTATGTATCTTTGTGTGTACGTGATAAAATGGCTCCAAAAGTGGAGCTAACATTAAAAAAAAAAAAAAAAAAAAAAAAAAAAGGGTTCCAAAGTAATGAAAGCATAAGATGATGCATTAGAAAAGAGAGCAAAATCAAAATACAATTTTATTAGAGGTGAAAAAAACCAAGATAAATTATCATGTATACCAGCCTGGGGCTAGAGGCGGCCATTATATAATAACTCACCGCTCATCATACCCCCCCATCGCCATTACATTACCTAAACCTAACCACGGTTAGAGAGAGAGAGAGGCTACTATCTACAAAGCATAATAAGCAACTTTACTTTTACAAATCTGGTTTTTCAGATTTCACAGCTTTATGCGAAGTCGACGCAAAGTTCCCATTCTGGATGTCAAGGCTGTCAGCGACCACCGAGTCCGTTACGAGCCCCGTACCTCTCACCAATTCACCATCTTCTTCGTTAAACTTGAGGGCGACTCTGAGCTTCCTATTCCTGAAATCAAAACACGAACGAGTTTATTTCATTGAGAATTTACATAGAAGATCAGTTCATTACGCTAGTATAATCTCCAATTTACCCGTTCAAGCGATCATTGATGGCAGTGAGGTCTTTCGAAGGGCTCTGGTAAGCGTGAGTGCTTTCTCCCACACACGCATAATAGCTTTTAGAGCTATGTGAAATTAACGCATCCATCTGCAGTTAATAATAATGAAAATGTGTTATTTAGCAAGCTAAACAGAAGCTGCCAGATTCAAATACAAAGATTGGATTCATGAATTTTCATAATCGACTTCCGTTTTGGATGGATAATGATAGTAGATACAGGAATGATTAAGCAAAGGATAAAAGTTTGGCGGATAAGAAAGGAATTCAAAGAATCAGAACAAGAGGTGATAACAACTTTAATGACAATCGATGCCTCAACCACGTGACTGTTTCCTTCATTTTAACTATACCACAACTACACAGAGATTGACTACATATAGAAGAAAAAAATATGCATACTTTTCCAGAATCTTCATACATGCAAAGATAAAATATCACAAAAGATGGAGAGATGAGTGTAGAGAGAAGTATTTCAGACCTTCGATGATCTCAATGGAGAGACATAAACATTGTGAGCTGCAGATACTTTCTTAGGAGACATGTCTGGAAGACTTGGAAATGGGGACGTTTTAGGCGATGCTGGTGCTGGGCATTGACCTATTTTAGCAAGATTAATACCCATGTTAATGCTAAATGAGTTAAACAAGCTTTGTTTCTCTTTTTTTCTATTTGCTTCTCCCATCGGAGAATTAGGTCACAAAATT
This sequence comes from Mentha longifolia, assembly GCA_001642375.2. NCBI lineage: Eukaryota > Viridiplantae > Streptophyta > Magnoliopsida > Lamiales > Lamiaceae > Mentha > Mentha longifolia. The sequence continues at coordinate 18,242,804 of CM038121.1, forward strand.
GACTTGCTAAGATTACTAACCATCAGCATTATTTTTTGCCTCAGAAGCATGTGAAGTACCCTGTTCGGACCCGCCAGGAGCAAGCTCAACCAGAAGAGGTTTAACAGCAGGAATAAAAATCTCATTGTAAAACGTTATGATATCAACGTGATCAGGGCCGGTTTTCTGTTTCAGAACAAATGAAATGCTTAAAATCCACAATATTTTCAAAGCAAAGAGGTTCAGCCAAAGTAACATACCCCAGTTCGCCGTGGAGCTTTCCAATCAACATAGACACTCCGGAAAACTTGGGGTTTGCATTGAGGTTGCTTTCTATAGTTGAAAATGATTTCTTTGAAAGTCAGGTTCAGTTGGGAAATCTGTATGCAGGACTAAAGGTTAGAGAATAGCAAAGCGTAGATAATTATCACCCCTAAAGCCAGTTAAAGCACCAAAAGAGGACCTTAGCAACTCCATAGAAGCAGCAAAGGATAATTTGGTCGATATGTCGGCTGAAGAACAGAGTTGTCCGCTGACCAAGAATCTTTTGGAAAAGGCAGTAGACAGACTCTCTTATCTGCTGTGAAAGCTGTAGTCTTTCAACCATCCCATTAATTCTGACAGCAGCTAACTTCACAATCTAAAAAAAAAGGTAACATATTATAAACCCAAATGCAGAATTAATTAGAAACTGTCATAAATACAAACATATTCAGTGTGACATCGATGCTAGATGAAGATATAAATAACTCAATTACCAACTAACAAACAAAACTGAAATGCCTGCTTGCGGCTACAAATGTAGTACTCAACAGAATATTTTAGAACAGCAAGATCAATGAAACTCGTAAACCCTGTTCGCATGTATGCACACCCCCAGTAAACATGGACCCTCAGCTAAAATTGATGACCGAACGAAATACACAAACATTGTTTATCACCAAAATTCACTCCCAAGTCCTAAGAAGCTTCCGTTGACAATATCTTAAGCACACAAAAGAATCTGAGACTGGATATTGTAAATTTAAAAAACACATTAGGTGCAGTAGCATAAGATACCTTACTGAAGAAGACATTGACTGCTGTTTCTGCACATGTTTCCCCTCCACCACCTGGACTCGGTCTTGTAGGACTGAAATTAGTAGAAGATGAGTTATGCTGAGCCAATAGACAACAAAATTGGATTACACTTTCTTACTTCTAAAGGTTTTGATGGAAATACCTGGCAAATGCAGAATGTAAAATGGGAGGTGGAAACTTGGATTTCAAATTGTTCAGGGCCAAGAGGCGATCTTTCACTGGCGACGTGAATGAGTTACGCTCAACTAATACACTCCGGTACTCAGTGCAGACTCTTTTCGGTGAACGAATATCTCCATTCTGACCTGGATATGTCATTTCATAAACAATTAATATTAACCTACCAAACAGCAGGACAATCCTGCAACTACAAGTCTGGGTCTTCGAAAGTGATCAAACTAAAGAACAAGTTTTACTCAAGATGACATAATATAATACATCAATAATTACCATTTTTTTCATGCTTTGGCACGAGGGGTGAGACCCCACTTGACATGTTAATGTGCGCGGCAATTGAGTCCAAAGACAGCATAGGTTCAGCTAACAAGCCAAGACGAGTTATTTCCGCAGAAAGGGCTGGTTTTGCTACTATCAAGGAGTTGTACATAGATGAGCCTTTATCCCAAACCATGCTTTCTAATAGTCGTTCTTCAAGAGAATTTAAATGCCTCCTCAGTTCCCTTGGGAGAGTTTCTTCGTATCTGATAAAGCTCTCTATCACCTTACTAAGATCAAAGGCTGTTATTCCTGTTCTCTCCAAAACAGTTGGAAACAACATTGTCACAGTTTTATGTGTGGCAAGAACAAGCTCAGCCGAACATGCAAGCATACATCTGTGAAATCTCTCGTTGGTAAGCAAAGAAGTTAAATTGTTCACATGCAAAATCTGGGACTCGGCTGTGCACATTGCTTGGAGAACCCTAAAATAAAGCTTCATTGCTTCAATTCGACGTTGTTCAGCCCATATGTTGTCCATCAAGGTTGCATCTTGCCCAGGTCCACTACTTGGAAATATGGCTTCAAGTATTATCTGAGCTCTCCTAGTGACATCAGCAGTCACATCTCTGTCACATGATTGAAGGAATTTATCTAGCTCTGCTGAAGGTTTGGATGGAAGAGGAGCAATAACAGTCCGTAGCCATTTAGCAGTTGTCATTGCAGTGCTGACAGGAGTAGCAGCCATCTTGGACATGCCACCAGCAGCAATACCATTGGAATGACGTACTGGAGATCGGTAAGGGGACAATGGACTTGAAATTGTCTTTGTTGGGGACGACATTGTATCAATTTTCCTCTGAAACATAATAATAGAAAATATAAAATAAAAATTAACAGTGTAAAAATAGATTCATTATTTTAAACTCTAAAAAAAATAACAAGAAACTAACCTTTGCCCCATTTCCACTCGTGCTTAAAGCACTCCCAGATAAGCTCCCTGAGCCTAGCAAGCTATCATTATCATTTATGAAAATCCTCTCATCTAATCCGTCCGTATCACAAATTGCAGAATCGTAATCCTTCTCCAGCAAACTCATACTTGATGGTAAAGAAGATTCATCCATTAAATCTTCAAAATAGACCAGGCCATCTACATTTGGCCACAAGAACAACAAATGTTAATTGACAGTTTACTCCAAAAGAAGAAGATTGAAAATCAAGCAAAAGTAGACTAACCTGTGATAATATTTTCCAAGTTCTTAGGTGTCCGCTCAGATGCTAAGCAAGGGCTTTTCTTCAATATATCAATTATCAATTTGTTTGTGTCCTCCAAAGTTTTTCTCAGTTCATCTTCTGAAGTGTCGTACATATTGCAGAGCGATGCAAGTAGATCGGCTTTGTCACCTTTCATAACTGTAAAAAAGGACAAATGACTCTTCAGACAAAGAAACTGTATATCACAGGAATCCAAATCACAAACATATTACAGAAAATTTACCTATGCGTTCAGAATCATTAAGATTGAAATTTCTGAAGCGGTCAGGTACATGTATCAAGAGTATTGCCTGTGAAACAGTTGTCAGAGAAGTTAGAAACTTTTAAAAAGAGATGTACTAAGTCTGAGAAAAGCAAACCCAGCACCAATAAATTGACAACTTGCTTCATCGATACAAAGATTTTCTCTGCATGGTTTTAGGGAATTTGGGAGGAGCAATTCTAGGAATGATGAACAATGAAATTTGAAGAGAATGATAAGAGTTAGAATTGGTAGTGAAAATCTAGGTTTGTGGGATATTGCCAACCTTTTGCACAAGAATTTCAAAGATATGCATAGTAATACATTCTATAATAGTTTACTTCTATCCGGAATCTAGGGTAACCATTCAATCATGAATTAAAGCATAAAAACCCACTAACCAAGACAGAAACCAGGCCATGAGTACATGATACTAAGTCCTTGCGGACGTGGAACACGTGTACACGAAGGGCCAGAAAAAGTAACCATCCAAAACGGTAATAATCTGAGCCAGGACCAGTTATTTTTGCAACACTTAATTGCTTGCTATCATTAGCATCAACCATGGAGAAAAGATCCCGAAATGCACGCTCATACTTCCTGGCAACAAAAGTCAACATAAAAATATTAGTAATTTAACAGGAAAGCTTCGCTGATTGTGACAACATGGCACTGGACAGTGGACACAGAAAATTAACCAAGGTCACTTTGCTTGCCTACAAGAGAGTGGGCAGAGTAGGCATTCTTCCCTTTTATGATTGACCCGCAATAATGATTAAAAGTTTACAAATTCTATAGATTCGTTTAGATAATCATTTACAGAGCTGCACAACATACCTCATGTTTTTTTAACACCAATCTTAATTAAATCTATTATGTAACCAAATTAGGCGCAGAAAAGTAAACTCTATTAGTACTGAAAATATGTAGTAGTAATAATTATTATTATTGTCCTTCTGCCTTTTGAATAATTGACGGTTGTCGAATATAATTCCCTTCGTACAAGATATAACCAGCTGGGAATCATATTCCTAGAAGCTAGGACGCTTAGTTTAAGCATGCAACGGCAATGAATTTATATTACATAAACAGCACGAGCACATCAACAGCATGAGAACAGTATGCAGGCAAAGCAAATGACAGAAAGATTTAGGACTAATAATGCTTATATTGAACCAAAGAATATGATTAAATTATTAAAAAAAAAAAACAAAAAAAAAAGTTTAATTGAGTGATTATAGCCAAGAATACATAACAAGTGATACCATGGACATTGAAGAAAAGAAGATAGTGCATACTCACTTGCTCAAGAGGGTCAAATGCACAAAGTTTGTGTGTGATTCCTTTGCCTAATGGAAGGAAATGGGTATTAGGACAACCAACAGAGACAAAAGAGAGGACAATAAAAAGAACTTGCTCAATAGATCGGCATATCTGCTAAATATATATCCCATATCATTAAGTACCTCCAGCTTCTTCTCCCAACTTTCGCCGTACAGGTTATTCAAAATCAATCCAACCTTGATCAGGAATTGATGAAGTTCTTTATAGAAATCAACAATGCTGCAAAAGAAAAACTCCCTGATGACCAGCCATAACCAACTTTCTAATAACCAACCAAAAGACAGAGGTTTCGGATAAAAAGAAAATACTTGAGCCTTGCTGCTCGCAAAATCTGGCATAAGTTAAGACCCTTCTCTGTGGGGCCAACATTTTTAGTGAGCCTTCTCACTGTGAAGAGGACAAACGCAAACCAATACCGTTCTGCTTCATCCAGCTGATAACATAATAAATCGAGAAATTTGTTATAAATTAATGACATGTGTCATTTCAACAATACAAACCCAACGAAAATCACCAAATTAAGTAAAAAGAATTACTAAATAACATATAGTCAATGGTTACTAAAGAAAAAGGAAAGAGGTTTGCGTACCGTCCCAGATCCAATAGCAGATGCATTGGCTAACAGAAGATTCTTGCTTTGATCAAAGAGCTCTGTGGCTTGCACCAAAAAGTTGTCATCGTCCAACGATAAATCCTTCTGATTACGAGGTGCCGCCCGAAGCAAATCAACCGTTAATAAAGGCCAAGAAAGGAAAAAAAAAACTCAAATCCATAAAACATGATAACTTTAATTCAACCTAAACATAAATGATACCGGGACCACTCCCCATCAAAACAACAAATGTGCGAATCATCAACAAGAACGAGAAGATAGCATGAATCGCAGAAACAAAATAGATGAAACTCACTCTATGCTGTTAAAACCTTAATCTTTATAAAGCAGAAGAACTAGTTTTCACATAATTGGTAAAAAGTGAAGGTAAAAAATAACACATAGGGAAATTAAAAGATATCAGAAAAAATAAGAAAACAATAACATACACGCACACGAATGTAGAGTGAAAGAGGAAAACACACCACTGCCAAGAAGGGGGAATGGCAGAAACAAACTAAGAAAAACACGAGGGGCCGGGGAATTTAGACCCAAAAAGTTGTAAAAAAAAAAAATTAAAGGAGAGACCTTGCAGAAGTGAGAAAATCGAGTTTCAATGGTGGTTCCACCTCCGCCTCCCTCACGATTAGGGCTCAAAATCTTGTTCAGCTCAGCCATATGTTTCAGATCTTCGATCTATTCAGTCCACAGATCACAAGAACTCAGGAAAACCAAACAAGCACATGAAATTTACAGAGGCGAAACCAAAACCCTAGTTAAGTAGCCAGCAGAAAAGGACAAAAATTTCAAAATGGGGGAAAACAAAAAAACCTCAGCTGAGAATTGCTGTTTGTTTCCTTCTACAACGGCCTGCTGATGTTTCTCCCTTATCTCTATGAACAAGAGAGAGAAAGAATTGCGAGAGAGAGAGAGAGAAAGGTTTGGTACTTCGGTTTTCCTTTCTTTTTTAGTATTTTTTTTATTTCGCATTCAGGGGGAAAAAAAAGCCCTTTAGCTTCGCTCGCGCGGGAAAACACATGGCACGGGATGCCCATGCCATAGCCGACATACATACATCCTCCGCCAATCACAGGGAGACGCGTGTCGTGTCGACGTAGTTTACCGCCAAAATAAGTCCTGTGCCCGCCAAACTAAAAAGATTCCCTCCTCTTCTTTGCCCTTACTTTCACAGCGCAATATTTAATGCCTAGGGCAAATTAGAATCCAAAATTTCACAGTTCGATACTTGCGGCGGAGGACTACGGCTGCCGCCTGTAAAATGCGATGAGAGACGACGGCGGCGCTGAGATCCGTGGAAGTGCGTGGTGGCCGCCGCCGCCGGAGATGCGTCTATCAAACTCAATTCCCGTCCGTTTGTTAGTTTATAAGTATTTCTTTATTTATTTTTCTTTGAAAATATTTATCTCTCTACAATCAAATAGGAATGAAAATATTAATCTGTAAATATATTACAATCTCAAAGGGGGATTTTTGAGATTTGCTTTTCTATAGAAACGCCAATTGATTCATACAATTCAATATTACATTTGTTGGGAAAAGTGAGGTACGAGAACTTGTCAGGCATACAAATGATTACAACGTAAAGAAGATTACAAGCGAACAGATCTACGAACTAAAAGCCGAGTCGAGGAAGGGCCTCTTTTCGCAAGACGAGATATGCTCCGGTAGTGCTTTCGGTTTTGGCGTATCGTCCCCAAAGATAAAACGGCTTCGTCTCGAAGGTAGCAGCACCGCAAAACCTTGGAGCTCCGACGAACTGGATGGAAGCGAAAAACTGAGCTTGAAAATGAACAAGGAAGAGAGGTATACAGCAAGATGTGTTTGGATGTGTATCACACAAATGCAACCATGCCTCCTATATATAGACGACTCACCATGGGAGGATTAACTGCCTACTACGTCACTACTTGGCATTAATGGGTCACTACGCCATTACTTGGCCGTTGGAGAAAGTGGATGAGATATAGGGACATGTGAAATGCCTTTCTAGAATACCCCCGGAAGACGGAACGGCACGAGGGCTGAACGTTGCATGTTGGGTCACAAGACGGATTGGGCTCATATTGCACAGGCCCAAAAACACTATAGTTTTAGTGGTCCAAAAAATATAGTATGTAAGACCCAAGTACAAGCCCACGAACAGGCCCCAAGACCAGCCCAAAGGACCAAGATCCAAGTCCACGGCCACGAGGCCCGAGCCGGAGCCGTCCGGCACGGACGACGGGGCCGGATCGAGTGTGTGCTCACGCGAGAGCCCAACCACACACTTATCCACTTATTTGGCCCACTTGTTATTAAGTCCACATGTTTAAACACTTTTAAACATGACACCACATCAATATTTATTCGATGTAGTATTCATTCCACTTCATTAAATAATGAAGAAACTTCCACTAAACTTTGAACATTTATATCTCACTCACCGAAAATCGGTTTTTAGCATATAAATATACCACGTTCATCTACTCCACGAGTAGAACAATAATCTAACATTTAATTTACGTAATAAATTAAATATTAATTATTATTTATTTGGTCAAAAAACCAAATTTCCAACAATCCCCCATATGAGTGAGATAGTCATATGCAAATGTATGTAAATGCAAGAGCTCAGTCCTCACGAGGTATAAAAGTATAAGGATAGGTAATTTGTGGCTTTGAACCTTCCATAGTCAACACCATCGAGTACACAGGCGACATAGTAGTGCAATGCTTTGAACTATCCCTCTATGGCGTGCACCGAGACAACGATGTTAACGCTTATACACCTCAACCTCATCCGTTCTCACGTTTTGTGTCCATTTCGGCCTTGGACACCCCTTTGGATTTATAAATGTATCTTAACGAAGCGGCCTCACTTCACACTTACATAGGTGATTCTTTACCGAGTATCTTGTCATACTCAACCTCCTCGAGATATTTAGGAATCATTAAAAGTCATAGACTTAACCTCACCACTAGGCAAGCTTTCAACACTCAAACGCTTTATAGGGAATAGATAAATGTGAGTGTTTTCACACGAACATTCATAGCTTAGTTTTCCCATTGAACCAAGTTATTGGGGTTTTCAATCATCATGGTTGGGTTACCACTATGATAGTTCTTAATTTGTGGATTTTACTCTCATTCCTTCTAGCAACTTATTCATTTGATCATGGTTTAACCCTTTGGTTAGTGGATCCGCCAGATTATCCAACGACTTCACATAGTCGACTGAGATAATCCCAATTGTGATCAAATGTCTCACGGTATTATGTCGTCGACGAATATGTCGAGACTTACCATTATACAAACCACTTTTTGCCCTACCAATAACCGCTTGGCCATCGTAGTAAATCATCACCGGAGGCAATGGTTTCTCCCAACATGGAATGTCCTCAAGAAATATTCTTAGCCATTCGGCTTGTTCATCCGCTATATCTAAAGCTATGAATTCGGACTTCATGGTGGATCGGGCTATACACGTTTGTTTTGTGGATCTCCACGAAACAGCTTCACCCCCAATAGTAAACATATATCCACTTGTAGAAAGTGAATCTTTCGTGTCCGAAATCCAATTCGCATCACAATACCCTTCAAGCACCGGGGGGTATCTCGAAAAATATAGCCCATGACTTTGAGTATACTTTAAGTATCTCAAAACTCGTACTAGAGCTCTCCAATGCTCTTTGCTTGGATTGCTCGTGTAACGACTTAATTTGTTCACGGCACACGTTATGTCGGGTCTAGTGCAATTTATAAGATACATTAGACACCCTATGACCCGAGCATAGTCTTCTTGAGCAACCGACTCTCCTCGGTTTTTTCTCAAATGAACATTAAGTTCAATCGGAGTTTTAGCGGGCACGCTTTCAAAAGCCTTAAACTTCTTGAGCACTTTCTCAACATAGTGAGATTGTGACAAGACAATCCCATCGAATTTCCTTAGAATTTTCATTCCAAGAATTACATACGCTAAACCCAAGTCTTTCATGTCAAAGTTCATCTTTAACATGTTTTTAGTTTCGTTAATAACACGGATATTGCTACCCATGATTAACATGTCATCTATATAAACACACATAATAACATACCCGTTATTTATGTTCTTAATGTAAACACATTTATCACACTCGTTTATCTTAAACCCATTTGATAACATCACATTATCAAATTTCAAGTGCCATTGAAGTGACGCTTGTTTCAATCCATAGAGGGACTTAACCAGTTTGCAAACCTTCTTCTTTTTACCAGGTTCTACAAATCCTTCTGATTGTTCCATATAGATTTCCTCTTCTAAATTTCCATAGAGGAAAACAGTTTTCACATCCATTTGATGTATCTCGAGATTGTACAAAGCAGCAATTGCGAGAAGCACCCGAATGGATGTAATCCTTATTACAGGAGCATAGGTATCGAAATAATCGTACCCTTCTTTCTGCTTAAACCCTTTGACAACCAAACGGGCTTTGTACTTGTCAATTGATCCATCGGCTTTGTATTTCCTTTTAAGGATCCATTTGCATCCTAAGAGCTTACAACCTTCGGGCAAATCAACCAACACCCAAGTGTGGTTTTGCCTAATGGAATCAATTTCACTTTGCACCGCTTCTCTCCAAAGCGGACTGTCCGATCTAGAAAAAACTTCTTTGATCGTCGTTGGTTCTTGATCCAACATGAACACTACATAATCCGGACCAAATTGCTTTGGTTTCCGAACTCTACTACCACGTCTCAGTTCACTATCTTCCGGATTAGACCTTTGTTGTTTGCGTGATTTAGGTTCTTCATCCTCGGATTTAGACTCGTGGCTTCACCTTCAATTCTATTGCTAGAATTGAGTTATACATTACCATTGTCTTTACAAGGATATATGTGTTCAAAGAATATTGCATTCCTTGACTCGATCGTTGTTCCCACAATCATGTCGGGTACTTCCGACTTGTGGATAACAAAGCGATAGGCGCTGCTATTATGTGCATACCCAATAAAGATGCAATCAACCGTTTTAGGGCTAATTGTAACTTGTGTAGGTAAATGCACTTCAATCTTCACCAAACACCCTCACACTTTAAGGTATTTGTACGATGGTTTCCAACCTTTCTATAACTCATAAGGTGTAACATCTTTACCTTTGAGTGGAATCTTGTTCAGTACATAGTTGGCTGTCAAGACAGCTTCCCCCCACATATTTTGGGGCAACCCTGAACTAATCAACAAAGCATTCATCATCTCCTTAAGAGTTCGATTTTTACGTTCAGCAACGCCATTTGATTATGGTGAATATGGGGTCGTCGTTTGATGAATTATACCACTTTCGTTGCATAATTCTTCAAACGGAGCAACATATTCGCCACCTCTGTCACTTCGAACACTCTTAATTCGACCACTTAGTTGATTTTCGGCTTCATTCTTGAAGTGTTTAAACGCTTCAATAGCCTCATCTTTACCTCTTAAAAGATAAAGATAACAAGATCTCGTGCAATCATCGATGAACGTGATAAAGAACTTCTTACTACCATGAGTTTGCACATACTTTAAATCACACACATCAGTATGAATTAAATCAAGGGGTTTCGTGCTCCGCTCAACCGAATGAAACGGTGGTTTTGTCATTTTTGCCTCAACACAAACTTCACATTTGTTTTGAGTGTTAACTTCATTTAACTTTAGTAAATCTAAATTTACTAATCGTTTTATAGCATTTAGATTAACATGTCCTAATCTACAATGCCATAAATCAGAGCACTCAAGCATATAAGAGGAAGTAATAACATTTTCATTACTCTCAATAGATTTTGGTACATGGCGTATAGCCAATACATTCACCCTAAAGAGACCATCAGAGAGGTAACCCTTTCCAAGGAAGGTACCACTCTTTGACAAAATAAACTTGTCAGACTCAAAAACTAGTCTAAACCCCTTACTAACTAGAATAGACCCTAGACCAAGTTCTTTCGGATGTTGGGAATATGCAGCACGTTCTTCAAAGTTAGAGAATTCTCGGATGTAAGCTTTAGCACCACATCTCCAACTCCGACAACCACGGACGAAGCTTGGTTCCCCATGTTGAGCTTCCTCCCCTCAACAGCTTGATAGGTAACAAACTTGTTCCTATCGGCACACACGTGCGCAGTAACGCTAGTGTCGATGAACCAGCCTCCCGGCTTTTCGACTTGGTTGACCTCCTCGGTGACCACAACCGTAAAGTCTTTTTTCACCCACTCGCCGTCTTTCTCGGCGACGTTAGCAGCATGTTTCTTCTTCTTCTTGTTCTTGGGCTTCTTGCAGTCCTTCGCAGTATGCCCATGCTTGCCACAATTGTAGCAATCACCATCAAAGTTCTTCGACGGTACCTTCGCCTTGCCCTTGTCTTTGGCATTGGGCGATCACGCTTGTTGGAGGAACCGTCCTTCTCCATCAAGTTCACCTTGGCATCAGACGGTGCCTTCAGTTTGTCTTGATCGCGCACATCAGACTCGATGCGTAGCTTCACAATCAAGTCTTCAAGAGTCATCTCCTTTCGCTTGTGCTTAAGGTAGCTCTTGAAGTCTTTTAAATTTGGGGGTAGCTTCTCGATCACGGTCGCCACCACGAACGCGTCCGGAAGGACCATCCCCTCAGCATGGACGTCATGCACAATGAGTTGAAACTCTTGCACTTGCTCCATCATCGGTCGAGAATCGACCATCTTGTAGCCCAAGTATTGGGCCACAACGAACTTTTTCGTACCCGCGTCATCGCTACGGTACGTCTTGTCCAACGCCTCCCAAATTCCTTTAGAGGTGTTGACACCAGAGTACACATTGTACAAGCTATCATCCAAGGCATTTATGATGAAATTCTTACACAAGTAGTCTCCATTGTGCCAATTGTCATACAAGGCACGAACATGGAAGTTCGCCTCATTGGCATTTGGCGCAGCCGGCTCATCTTCCGTGAGGAAGTTTGCCACTCCCAATGTTGTTAAGTAGAACAACATCTTTTGTTGCCACCTTTTGAAGTCAGCTCCGCTAAACTTCAGTGGCTTCTCGGCGGGTGGCATCACCCTTGGTGCCGAGTTCGCTCCCATAAAAGAGCCACTTGGGTTGTGCCCGAAGGCCCCCACAGTCGAGCCCATGAATGACGCTCCAACAGTTCCACTAAAAGTGGAACCAACAGTCCCACTAAATGTGGAACCCACGGAGCCGGATGAACCGGAACCTCCGCTTGACAGGAATGAGTTATTCCAAACCCACGAGCTTGAAGGCAGCGTCGAGCCTCTGGTTGAACCGCTAGTGTTGGAGTTCATTGTCGATGCAGTAGTGAAGATTGGCAACGGCGATGACATGGTTGATGGAACAGTTGATGACATGGTGGATGACATCGTCGAGGACATGATTGATGGAGTGGTGGGTGCAACGGTGGAAGAGTCGGTGGAAGCAACAGTGCTCGTCATCTTCAGTTATGTCGGGAAGGCAAATAGAATATCTCATCTTGCGATTGTTTGGAAAGTGAGGTACAAGAACTTGCCGGACGTACAAATGATTACAACGTAAAGAAGATTACAAGCGAACAGATCTACGAACTAAAAGCCGAGTCGAGGAAAGGCCTCTTTCCGCAAAACGAGATACGCCCTGGTAGTGCTCTCGGTTTTGGCGTATCGTCCCCAAAGATAAAACGGCTTCGTCTCGAAGGTAGCAGCACCGCAAAACCTTGGAGCTCCGGCGAACTGGATGGAGGCAAAAAACTGAGCTAGGAAATGAACAAGGGAGAGAGGTATGCAGCAAGATGCGTTTGGATGTGTATCACACAAATGCAACCATGCCTCCTATATATAGGCGACTCACCACGGGAGGATTAACTGTCCACTACGCCACTACTTGGCATTAATGGGCCACTACGCCATTACTTGGCCGTTGGAGGAAGTGGATGAGATATAGGGACATGTGAAACGCCTTTCTAGAACACCCCCGGAAGACGGAACGGCACGCGGGCTGAACGCTGCACGTTGGGCTTACAAGACGGATTGGGCTCATGTTGCACAGGCCCAAAAACACTATAGTTTTGGTGGTCCAAAAAATATAGTATGTAAGGCCCAAGTACATCCCACGAACAGGCCCAAAGACCAGCCCAAAGGACCAAGATCCAAGTCCACAACCATGAGGCCCGAGCCGGAGCCGCCCGGCACGGACGGCGGGGCCGGATCGAGTGTGTGCTCATGCGAGAGCCCAACCACACACTTATCCACTTACTTGACCCACTTATTATTAAGTCCACATGTTTAAACACTTTTAAACATGATACCACATTAATATTTATTCGATGTGGTATTCCTCCCACTTCATTAATAATGAAGAAACTTACACCAAACTTTGAACATTTATATCTCACTCACCGAAAATCGGTTTTGAGCATATAAATATATTTCGTTCATCTACTCCACGAGTAGAACAATAATCTAACATTTAATTTACGTAATAAATTATATATTAATTATTATTTATTTGGTCAAAAAAATAAATTTCCAACAACATTGACTAAGGAGTGCGTTCTATTTTTGTTTCCAAATTAGGAAGCTCAAGTTTATTGGCATAAAAAACGAAAAAATGAACTATTATTACCAATAGATACTAATAAATAGATTTATTTTAATTGAATAAATCCGATCTATGTATTTAAAAAGGAAGAATAATACGAATAGTAAAAAATATTCACATGCATAAACACTTTACGAGGACAGAATACATTGCTCTTAAAATAATATTCCAATAAAATAGGTCATCAACATGCTCAAATACGTTTTGCATATTGCAATGATATCTCGATTTGGAAAACCACAACTTTATTAGATGCACTCAATCCAGAAGGAATGCAGATATATTCACTCCAACTAACCAAATTTCCAGCGATTCTGTGAAAGTGACTTTTACAAAATATTATGATCTAGATAATATATAGGAATACTTATGTGTATAGAATTATAACATTTGCATTTAAATTAAGATTCTTACTTATTCCAAATTGAAAGATTATTTAATGTGGTATAAATTTATGACAACAACACAGTATTTAAAAATTGTAGCCGAACCAGTTAAAGTGACTATACTCAATCGGCCAAAAACCAGCCAGAAACCGACAATTGGTTTCGTTTCGGTTTCGGCCAAACTGAATTATTGAAATGCTTATTCCCCCTGTTTCTTCTCCAATTATTTCATATTTTGCATTGATTCATTCAAGATGTAGTCACGCTACTAACTAATATCCAATTATAGCATACTTTTGCTCAAGAATTTATAAAATGGCCACAGAGACAACTAAGTAATTACAATCCATAATTCATCCTTGAACATCATAAATGTAAAATGTTCCAATAATCTTCCATAAAATTGATGTGGAATAGAAACTAAATGTAGTTATAAAGTAAACCTTATATCTATTTTAGTTATAAACTTATAATTCTTAAATACTGTATAAAATAAAAAATTAAAATTGTATTAGCTATAGTTCGATTTTTTGGTTGGCACCAAACCTGTATAACAAAAACTGTGACCAACCAAATTAAAATTTGGCTTCATACTCACCAATCAAAACCGACCGTTCCTATTTTTTGGCCAACCAAAATTGTCCGAAAATGTATGGTTCGGTTCGGTTATTTGGCTCCAGTTTGGTTATGCTCAGCCCTACCCTCCATTATTTTTAGGCTACTCATTGTCGTCGATGTGACTCGCCAGAGAAACCACTGAGAGACGCACATGGATTTATTACAATATAAAAATATAAAAGAAATTTAAATAAAATCGAAATCTAAATTCTCAATCCACAATTCTCAGGCTTTGTGAAGATTGAAAACGGAGTAAGGTTCTGTCAACGAGATCCGTGTGCAGGTGTGCTTGAGGAGATTGAAATTAATGCTTTACTAATATTGATTTAGTTAATATTGTGTAACCAATTAAACCACGACTTCAACAAATTCAATTATTTAGGTAATTTTTCCATTCATTTATTCAGACCAAATATTTATTAGGTTAAAGAAAAACAACAATTTCAATTGATTCTAGCTAATTCATTTTCAAATTAAAATAGTAATTGATTAAAAACCATGCAGTCGGAACTTACAAATTGAAGGCAAGGGTGCCTCCGAGAGGCTGGCACCATTCCACCACATTCACTTATGACTTCTCAGAATACTGTATTTGTCAATTTTAATAGAGTAAACAGTAATTCACTACAAAAAAAACAACACGGTTTTAACTATGGATTTAACAACCGATATTATTCCGTAGTTAGTTACGGAATGAAAATTTGGTCGTTAGCATACGATTTTTGCGAATTTAAAAAATATATATATATATTTAATGAAATAACTACGGAATTTTTTGGTACTAGAATGACTACGGATATCTATTCGGCAGTTAAATCCCGTCTATTTCTTTTTAATTATTTAACGACAGAAATTTCGGTCACATAATCAGTAGTAAAACGAAGCGGCATATTTCCTCCAAATAAGAAAATCGCTCGATCCATTCCTCCACCGATTCCAGAGATGCCGATGCCTCGCGGTACAGTCCCCCACCCAGTGAGCTCTCTTTCTCCAGTCGATTATTCGACCTCTCTTTGAAGCATTGCTCAAATTCATTTGTTATTTTTCATGATATTTATAACTTTGAAACATCGTTCAAATTCAATTGTTATTTTTTCTTCAAAATATTTTCAATTTGAAACATTGTCATCTTTAAATTTTGTTACTTTTATTCGCAACGATTGATATTTTTAATCTGGGCTAGATTCGGTCCTTACCCAAAATTCTGTCTATAATCTATATAATATGTAAAAGCTAAATAGTTGATAAAAATTACATCAATGTCATTTTCCCTCCAAAAGTAGCAATTAATTGTCCAATGGTTTCTTAAAGATGATTTAATTTAAGGAGTAGTGAATTGTTCAATGAATTTGATAATAAACATATTTTAAATAATAAATAGTGTTACATTGTTTGCTAATATATCCATTTTTTGCATTAAATTACTATATTAATGTGCTTATGATTAATTATATATATATAATCATTATAAATATATGCCTTAAAAGTTAAATCTTAAAAAAAAAATTAAACTTTACAAAAGAAAACATAAATCTTGCTGAGAAACATTATTGAAATTGCATTGTTACAACCGCGTTGGACCTATAAAATGTGTCCCGATGAGTCGTGCAACATTTATGTACATATTATATAATAATAACGAGGTCAATTTTTCTATTAAATAATGATCCTTTTTTTTTACTCTCTATATAATTCATATCTTCCGTGCAACGCACGGACGCAATACTAGTGGCTACAAAAGATTTGATAGACCTACGTCAAGGGCCCAGACGAATATGCATTGGTGAAATGAGATATCTTTTCAGAAAATACAATCTATTTTGTTAAAAAAAAACAAAGGAAGTAAACAAATTACAAACTTCCTCACCATCTAAAAGTGCAAGGAAGTCCCTAAAGCAGCAGGAGACGACTGAGTTCTTTTAAAGAAAAGAATTGGAAAAAAAAAATCTAAAAAAGAATCAGAAAGATTGAAGGCACTCCGTCCCATACTACTTCTCACCAATCTCATTTAGTCCACAGCAAAAAATTGCAAAAACAAGATCCAGTCCACAAGGAGCTGGTACCAACAGCATAGGAATTAGAACTAATGAAAAAAAAAAAAAAAAAAGGGGCGGGGGGTAAAAAGAAGTATGTTCATCACCAGCATGCACACACCACGATGGTCAGTGTATACAATCGCATAAAACATTCTCAATTCCCACATTATAAAACAACTAGATGCATTCAAAGAGAAAAGTGACAAGACAAATAAAATGTTCAAGGCATCACAAAATAACTCATAACCATCCTTTACTCAGCTAATCCAGAATAAAACAACATTTCATAATTCGAATTATCAAAATCATATGCAGTGCAATAATAACTTAAAAAGACAATTAAGACATAAAAACACCCAAATATTTAGCATCAGCCAATCAAAATGGCATCCGAGACAGAAATATAAGGAAAGTCGAATAACAGGTTTGCAACCACAAATTGTTGATGCTAGGATCAGTAAAGTGAGTAAACTAATGCTTCTCGATGCGTACTTTGACTTCCTACACTCTAGATGTCGTCTTCCTAGACGCATGCATTTCTACTATCAACACCTTTTATAGCTGCAGCAAAGCAAAAGTTTAGGAACCAAAATATTCAATGAGCAAACACAGTGTCATTCCTCCTGGGAGGTCTATCAGGAACTGAACCGGGTTTAAACTTTGAAGCCTCATGCCTCGCAAGCTCTGGGGGAACAGGACTGTTGTTCTGGATCAGCATTTGCTTGAGATCGTAGAAAACTTCTGTATCATGCATAGTCAAGAAAGTGGTAGCTATACCAGTCTTTCCAGCACGACCTGTTCTTCCAATACGATGGGTGTAAGCTTCAATATTCCCGGGCATATCGTAGTTTATGACATGTGCCACATCAGGGATATCGATACCACGTCCAGCCACATCAGTTGCTACCAACACATTAAATCGCTTGGTCCTAAATCCTTCGAGGCTTATTTCTCTCTGATCTTGAGACTTTCCACCGTGCAACGTGGTGACCTTGTAGCTATCCTTGTCTAAATTCTTAGCAACATTATCAGCAACTTTCTTCGTGTTAACAAAGACAATAGCTGTCTTGTCTCCGAGCTCATCGAGCAATCTTCTCAGTCTATCCATCTTATCATTCTCCTTCGTCATCATAACATGCTGTGTGATAAGGTCGGTTGCCTTTCCTGCAGTTCCAATATTGACCACGACTGGATTTCTGAGATACTTTCTTGCTAGCCGCTCCACAGCTGCTGGCATGGTGGCACTGAACATATAAGTGGTTCGGTAAATCTTCTTGTCATCGAGCTCTTCATCTTCATTCTCCGGTTTCATGTTACTCGAAGGCATTGCATCAAGTACACCAACAACTTGTGGTTCAAAACCCATGTCAATCATTCGATCAGCTTCATCAAGGACTACGTAATTACACTGGTTTAGGACTGCATACCGCCTCTCCAAACAATCGAGAAGACGACCTGGTGTAGCAATCACAACTTCACACCCCTGCCTAATTTTAAACCCTTGCTCCTCTATGGACTGACCACCAACAATGGAGACAACCTTAATTCCCAAGTAATGGGCGAATTTCACAGTCTCATCCTCAATTTGCTGCGCAAGCTCTCTGGTAGGTGCCATCACAACAGCATAGGGTCCCTCAGCCTCATTATCCTCACTTATTGGAGGAAGTCTTGTTATGTAAGTGAGCATAGGAAGAACAAAGGCAGCAGTTTTACCTGAACCAGTTTCAGCAATACCAATGACGTCTCTCTGCTGCAGGCCTAGTGGAATCGCAGCCATCTGAATCGGTGATGGGGTCTTGTATCCGGCCCTATCGACTGCCTTGAGCAACTCGACACCCAACCTGCTCTCTTCCCAGCTTCTCATAGGGCGAGGAATCCTAGAACCCTTGTAAGAAATGTTGAAATCCTCCCTGAAGATTCTCCAATCTCTCTCAGTCATTTCCTCGAGCTTCTTGTCCGACCAATGGCGGTCCACCCTCATATCAAAGGTATCGTACGAATCTGCAGCTTGCTCCTTCCTCTTCTGCGCAGCAGCTTCCTCTCGAGTCTCCTCAGTGCCTTCTTTCTTCCGAATCTCGTCTCTGGTATCTTTCTCGTTCTTGGCAGCCAGCTTCTTCTGCTCCCTTCGATCCATCCCTGCTCGAAAGCCACGTCCGAAGAGAAGGCGAGCCTCGTGAGGGTTCTGGTAGAGCGAATTCATATCTCGCGAAGTATCCTCGGTGTTTTCCCAGTCGAAAGAGAATCGGAACTTCTCACTAGGTTTAATCACCCTCTTTTTAGGTTTCTTAGACCCTAAATATTGTTCTTTGATGGCGGAAAGCTCGATCTCCCGCTCTCTTTCGGCCAACTTCTCCAAGCGCGCACGCTCCCGCGCCTTCTGCTCATCCTCGCGCTCCCTCTCACGGTTCCGCCGCTCGGAGTCCCGCTCCCTATCACGCTCTCTCTCCCTCTCCCTGTCGCGCTCCCGGTCACGGTCGCGGTTCCGACGATCGCCGTCGCGGTCGCGGTCGCGATCACGGTCTCTGTCTCTGTCTCTGTCGCGGTCTCTGTCGGAAGAGGCTTTAGGGTCGTGGCCGTTGCTTTGGAGAAGAAGCTCGGTGCGGCGTTTCTGCTGCGCCACTTCCTCCTCGCGGCGTTGGAGGGCGAGCTTCTGCCGCTCCTCTTTGGTGAGGAAGACTGGCTTCTTCGCCCCGTCCAGCTTATCGACGACGTCGTCGTTGGCTCTCTTCATAACGGATTGAGATGGAATTGGGGATTTAGGGTTTCTGCAACAAATTGGGATCGCTTGGGAGATTGCAGGAGGGGATCTAATCGCGAAATATCGATTGCAAATGTGAAATTGTGCGAGATTTCTTTTGGACTGGATTTCGTCGCTTGCGAGAATATTTATATAACTAGTAATTGTAGCGGCCCAAAACCGGCCCAATAATAAGCCCATTTAGTAAAATAAAAATAAAATAAAGAAAGATGATTTATAGCGTGGGAAGTGGGAACACGCTAGAAAAAAATGAGGCGAGTCTTTTCAACATGAGATTTAGGGGTGTTAGGCTAAGCTTATAATCTACTTTAAGTAACTTATAAATTTTTTAAGAGTTTTAATATTTAAAAATGTGTTTGGCAAACTAAGATCTTTAAATAGCTTATAAGTTCTAAAAATAAGCTATAAGAGCTTATAAGCTTCTTAGAAATAAGCTCACTCACCCCAATTTATTTTTACAGCTTATAAGCTGATAGTGCTTAAAGCTATTTTAAATAAGATTAGTCAAACACCCTCTTAAGAAGAAAGCGTTTAGTGTTTAGAGTGTACTATTTAATAATTAAATGTGAAAGTTGAATAAGATTATATTTAATATTTTAAATGAATTTAATGTAAGTGAGGCATTTCTTTCGACACACGATTTAAGAAGGGAACATTTTGTGTGAAAGTGTATTTGCTAATTAAATACAGTATGAAAGTTAATTAACATTATATTTAATATTTTTAAGTAGAAATGCTCCCCTACCCACGGTGGACATACTTAATAATTCCCACCGGTGATGTGGCAGTGCCACGTCTGTAATTTTTTCTTTTAGGGTTTAGTTTTTTATGTTAGTGTTTAGTTTTTTATAGTATGATTAAATTATTTTTGGTAGGGTTTTTATTAACTTCTTTATATATTTCAATGTCACGTTATCTGTGGGCACATTAAGCATGCACACGGTGGACATTGGAGTATTACTCTATTTTTAAGGGGGTGTTTACTTTAAAGGATATGACTAATCCCAGGAGATGAGATAAAACATGCGATGTGATAAAATTATTTCGATTACTTGTGTTTTGTTGGGAACTTGGGATTCATATCTCATTATTAGTACCAAGTTAAGAGATAAAGTGTTGGTCAATATTGAATCCTTAATATATATATATATATGATATCATATAAAAACTAATTAATTTGTGAAATATGTAAGAAAATATCCTTAGAGAATAAGAAATCAAAACTTGTGAGAATATTTATATAACTAGTAATTGTAGCGGCCCAAAACCGGCCCAATAATAATGAGCTCATTTAGTAAAAAATAAAGAAAGATGATTTATAGCGTGGGAAGTGGGAACACGTTAGACATAGTTTTACAACCTTCATGGAGTAAAAGATAATCCCTCCGTCTCGACGGAAATGAGGCGTGTCTTTTCAACATGAGATTTAAGAAGAAATTGTTTAGTGTTTAGAGTGTATTTGCTAATTAAATGTGAAAGTTGAATAAGATTATATTTAATATCTTAAATGAATTTAACGAAAGTGAGGCATTTCTTTCGACATAAGATTTAAGAAGGGAACATTTAGAGGGTGCTTGGTATGATGGAATGGAATAAGGTGAAATGGAATGAAGGTAGAAATGATATAGATATATGATCATTTCTACCTTCATTCCATTCCACCTCATTCTATTTCATCATACCAAGCACCCCTTAATGTTGAAAGTGTATTTGCTAATTAAATACAGTATGAAAGTTGATTAACATTATATTCATTATTTTTAAGGGGTGTACTTCAAAGGATATGACTGATCCCATGAGATAAGATAAAACATGAGATGTGATAAAATTATTTCAATTACATGTGTTTTTTTGGGAATTTGGGATTCATATCTCATTATTAGTATCAAGTTAAGAGATAAAGTGTGGGTCATATCTCATTCTCACTTGTATATTATGATATAAAAAATAAAAAAAAATTGGGCTTGAGGGAAAATTTTCCCGATCAGCTCTTTTTCCTACTTTTTCACTTCAACCCTAGATAATATTTTCTCACTCACTTGGAGTGATACTATTTCCCACATTTTCCACATTAGATAACATATGATAAATCAAATGTGGATAATATTTTTTATGATTTTTTTATCCCTCAATTTCATTTTCCATCAAAAATTTACCAATCTTAATAAATGAGGATGGTTTTACTGTGCTTAGGAACAGTTCAGGAAGGCACTTTAACGCTAAAACTCATGTAAATACACTGTAGAAACTACAGTAGCATACTCCAGTGGCATTTTCGTTATTCTTAACTCTTCTATGGTTTTTATGCCGCAACTCTCCCAAAAAGTGATTTCTAGCCTCCACACGCTAACTACTCAACCGCCACTACATTTTTAGACTACCATTATCAACAAACACCCCAAACACCCAAACACCTTACTTTTTCAATATTTAATTAATTTCTCTCTCTTCTATATACAACAATTCAAACATCCTTATTTTTGGTAGTTTATCAATGAACACTCAAACACCATAATATTATATATATATTTTATTTATTTTTAAATATAATATAAAAAAAATATTGTGTGTAGAGAAAGAAAGATGAAATCTAAAAGTGTAAAAATATATCATGTTTAGTCTCTATTTATAAAAAATGAAAAGTTATAAATTTTGGTATAATTTTTATTTTTAATTATTTAAAATATAAAAAATAAAACCATTTATCTAAAAATCTAAAAATATTTAATGGACCAATGACGTGTCACCATGTCATTGGTCCATCAAAAATCATAAACACCTCAATCCAAACATAATCCTCTTTTTATTTTTTTAATAATATTTTGATGTTTGAACACCATTGCATGTTGGCCGATAATGATAGTCTTAGCACCTCCCCCATTGCTATTCTGCATCATCAACAAAACGATTAGGGGCTTTAGATTTTTGCTGCAACGATTTCCGGTTCGTTTGCAAATCTTTTACTTTTGTAACGAGTCCAAATCAAAGGTACACATACACAAATTCAGAGTTTAAAACTCTTAACAGAATATCTCCGAACAAAGGAAAAGAAGAGGAAATACTGCAAATCAACCCCTTCAAAATTCAATATCCATTACCAAGGAGGAAGAGAATACAAGAGAAAATATAGTAATAAGAAAGGAAAAGAAAGAGGCGAGCTACTGTCCCCAACCTATTTAATTTCTTATTCAGCAAAAAAAAAAAAAAAAAAAACAAAACAAAAAAAACAGAAAAAAAACAGAAAAAAAACAAACAAAACAAAACATGATGAATTTAGGCTGCGTTTGGTAATCATCTCAAGATGAAGAATGATGATTCATCTCAAGATGACTCATATGAATAGTGTCAAGATGAATCATTCATCTCACCATTTGGTAGCAAAAAATTCAGACCCGGATGATATCATATTGTGTTTGGTACAAATTGCAAAACTCTAGATTAAAATTTAAATTGACTATTTTACCCTTATTAAATACCCCTACCGATTTCACTTTTTATCGTTGAGATTAAATAGTACCCTTTATTATTTATTATTTATTACTCTGTATTATTATTATTATATTATTATTATTATTATTATTATTATTATTATTATTATTATTATTATTATTATTATTATTATTATTATTATTATTATTATATTGTTGAGTTATTATTTTTATTATTCTTGTTATTATTATAATTATTACTATTATTGTTATTATTTATTATTATTATTATTATATTTATTATTATTATTATTATTATTATTATTATTATATTGTTGAGTTATTATTTTTATTATTCTTGATATTATTATAATTATTACTATTATTGTTCTTATTTATTATTATTATTATTATATTTATTATTATTATTATTCTTGTTATTATTATAATTATTACTATTATTATTATTAAATTATTATTATTATTTATTATTATTATTACTATTATTATAATTGTTACTATTACTATTACTATTATTATTATTATTATTTTATTAAATTATTAATATTTATTATTATTACTATTATTATTATTACTACTATTATTGATATTATTTATTTATTATTATGATTATTTTATTACATTAATATTATTATTTTATTACATTATTATTATTATTACTATTATTATAATTATTACTATTACTATTACTATTACTATTATTATTATTATTTTATTACATTATTATTATTATTATTATTGATTTATTATTATTATTATTACTATTATTGTTATTATTTATTTATTTATTATTATTATTATTTTATTATATTATTATTATTATTATTTTATTATATTATTATTATTATTATTATTTGAAATCGTATAAATACATAAGGGTAAAATGGTAAGAGAGATAAAGTATTGTGTTACTGTTTTAATGAGTTCACCTCATCCGACCAAAACGTGAGATGACTAAACAAGGCGGAACAGTGAAATATCAACGGGTCTTGTATTCATCTCGGGCCCTCCAGTTTATTTTAGTTGGTTACCAAACAGTGAGATGAACCAAGATGATCTCTCTCATCTTGGTTCATCTTGGTTCATCTTCTTTACCAAACACACCCTTAGTACTTCTCACCCCAAACGAACAAACATACATTTTCATTTTAATAAATGAGATTATTATAATAGGAAAACCCAAATGAAAATAAATTATAACGAGAGGGAGGGGTCGGAGTATTTAATAAGATCAATAATGCACCGTAGGCATACCTAATATGTTCACGACTAATGTGACAGTACCATGTCAATAATTTTTCCATTTAAAATTTATTTTCTTTTAGTATGGTTTTTTTTTTTTAGTATGATTTATTTTTATAACGTATATTAATAATAATTTTTCCTTAAATATATTACCTTTACGTGGGCACATTAAATATGTCATGGTAAGTAGATGAGCACAAATCAAAATTTACCCTCAAAATAACAAAATCCAAATTTTGCCCACTTTTAATGTGTGTGGACAGAAATGCACTTCTCTCTCACAAACCCTATCTCATTTTATTCTCACATGTTCCACCTTCATTCCTCATTCTCTCTCCCTCTCTCTCTAAAAGCCCTAGCCTCTTCAATGGAAGAAACTCATCTCCCCCTCTCTCTGTTGTGACCTCCCGCCGCACCCATACGTCGGACGCCGGACTGCCCCTGCGTCACCTCCGGCGACTGCTCCTCCTCCGACGCTCCAGATTTGGTTTGCGTGGAGGCCCAGCACCACCGCCTCGACCGTCAGAAACACCACTTCCCCCACCGTCAACACCACCACCGTGTTCGATGGAGTCCATATCTAGCAATTCCTATTATTTTTTATTTTTTGTTCCTTTTGCTTCCGTCTATCTGCCTTTCCTTCTTTCTTTTATTTATTTATGGTTTATTATGGTTTTTTTTAATGTCTCATCCGCCTACAATCAATGCATTTTTTGATGTTTTTTATTTGTGAAAAATTTTTGATTTTTTTTTTTAATTTGCAATTCCTTTCCACCGCAATGTTTTTTTTTCTTCTTTTTTCGATTTTGTTTTATTTATTTTGTTCAATTTCTTTTCTTCCATTTTCGATGTTAAGCTTTATTTTGATTTTTTTTTTTTCAATTTGTATTCCTCCTGTTTTGTTTTTACTTTTGGATTTATTATTTCTTTTTGTAAGATTTGTAGTTTTTGGTTGTTCATGTCGTGTACAAATTTGGTAAGAAATTAAAATTCGTAAGACTTAATTAAACTATATTGTTGTTGTACAAATTTGGTAAGAAATCTTGGTTCATGTAGTCAAAGAGTAAGAATATCGTGTTGCAAATTTTTATTTTTATTTTTTAGATTATTTATCATGCCTATGGATTTGTTTAGGTTGTTGTATATTGTTTTTGAGCAGATCAAGGTTTTAGCTTTTTTTAGGGTTTTGATCTGCTTGTATTTGTTGTATGTGTGATAGTTCTTGTAGTAGTCGTCTTAAGAGTTAATTAAACTCTATTGTTAGTGTAGAAATTTGGTATTTATTACCAAGCTAGAGGCAAGAAATTTTAATTTCTTACCGAGTTAAAGGTAAGAAATTGAAATTTCAAACAATTTATGGGACGATGACAAGATTTGGTGATGTATACATAAATGATTTGTTTTGTTGTCAGTTATGCAATTACTATGTATTTGGATCTTGGCTGTATTGGTAAAAAGTTAATTGGTTGAACATAAAAAGTTGTCAAAGTCTTACCGAACTATTTAGAAACTTAATAATTTCACAAATTCTTATTAAGTGAATTTGTCAAATTTTTACCAGTATTAATAAAAAGTTAATTGGTTGAACATAAAAAGTATTCAAATTCTTACGAAAATTATGTAAGAATTTTAATTTTTATTATTTTTTTTAATTTTTATTTTGTAAGCTTTGTAGTTTTTGGATGTTCATGTTTGTTATTTAAAGTTTGTTGGTTTGTAACTGGAATGATTTTGTCATTAGATATGTGAGATAGTTTTCTTGTTGTTGTCTTAAGACTTAATTAAACTTTATTGTTGGTATACAAATTTTTTGGTCCCAGAAAAGAGCGAGTAACACACATAGAGGGGAGGGTGAATACGTGTGTAGAGAAGTGTTTAACTTCTTTTCGATTTTTCAGCCTCTTGCTAAGCGGGACGCTTTGAAAGTGTTTCACGCTTTCAAAGCTTCTCGCTTGGCGAGTGTGCGGTGCAGAATGTGGTGAGCGATTATGCTCGCTTTAGTTATCTTGCACTTAAAACAATTTATCACTTAGAGAGAGTGTGTGTGTGTGTGTGTGTGTATGAATAATCAAAACATAAAGAATATAAAGTGCATAACATAATAGTTATATAGTGGTTCGGAGGTTACGCTCCTACATCCACTCTCATCACCTTTACTCGAAAGCTTGGGGTTTACAACGGGCACCCAAGAGCTTATGTGAGTTTATCGGTACTCATGAACACATGTGAGTTTACAATGGGCACTCACAAGCCTATATGAGTTTAAGACGGGCACTCATGAGCCTAACAACCTTTACAAACTTAACTTTTAAACTAGACAACCTCTCGGTTCATTCTGGGTTTGGGTTTAGGTTCGTATAGTTTCCAACTAATGAGAAATCTTTTTACAATGAAGCATAATGTAGAAGGGTATGATTTCTCTCTAAGGCTTATGGATATGGAAGTTAAAGCCTTATTGATAAACTAGAAGGTTGAGATCCGAAGATCTTGTGAGAGGCGTTGGATTTTTTTCTTCTCTGTTTGCTTGCACTCTCTTTTTATCTATGTAGCTTGAACCTTCTATTTATAGTAAGGAACATTAATCTATCCGCTGAAGAGATAGGGTGCGTGTTCCTCACTTGCCTAATCTGAATTTGAATTCTTCCTTGATAGAGCACAGTCCTAGGAGATGGCCGTTGCCAGTGGAGTCTAGCCCTGCAAGTTTAACAATTAGACCTATCACAGTCCGTTGAGCAATCATGAGCGGACACGTGGTCTGGGCGACTGCTTCTCAGACGCTCTTGTCTGCAAGCACACTCTGGTTTGCTGACACGCTTTGGCTTGCGAACACGCTCTGGCTTTGGAAGCACGCTCTGGTCTTGCAAGCACGCTCTGGCTTTGTAAGCACACTCTGAGCATCTTTATAATTAGAGCGTCTTGTTTACGCTCAGCGAGGTTTCTTTCTGACTTTTAATCCTGATGCTTTCTGATACTCCACTGCTTCATAAACCTGCACTCTAGAAAATGGAAGTTTCCTAATAGATAAGCTTTACCAAAACAAATCTAAAGCGTGATTAAATAGGTCATCAAAAATAACAAGGAAATAATCTAGTATTAGGGTTTTGGAGTCGAATCAAAATAAATTGTTTTTATCTTTGATTCAAAGATCCCCTTAACAAAATATCCTAACAAAATTTGGTAAGAAATTTCTTATCAAGTTAATCAATTTCTTGCTTCTAGATTGGTATGAAATTAAAATTTATTACCAAGTTACGGCCACAAATACTACCTCCGTCCTTTTCAAGTTGTTACGCTATTTTCAGCAATTTTTTCAAGCGTTTTCGAACGACTTGATGACAAGTTTTAAAATAATTTTTTAAATATTTTTTTCTTTTACGTAAAAGAAAAATTTCTTTAAAAAGTTATTTTAAAACTCATCATCAAGACGTTCGAAAACGCTTGAAAAAATTGCTAAAAAAGGTGTAACAACTTGAAAAGGACGGATGTAGTACAAATTTACGATCACAGATACAAATTAATAAAAATATAGTAAGAATGGTAAGAAATACTAAATAGTACCAAATAATA
>CM038121.1:18282403-18417301 GCA_001642375.2 Mentha longifolia
TCAAATGGATTTGTCAAAATTCTTACCGAGTGAATTAGTAGTACATAAGAAATTATCAAATTTTTGCGAAATAAGTTAGAGAAAGTAAGAAATTGATCATTTCTTACCAAGTTACTTGGTAGAACAAAATTAAAATAATTTGTAGCTATTTACAGTTTACAATAAAATAAAAAATAAAAAAACTAAAATGTAAGAGAGAGAATGAAAATGAAAAAAAAAAAGCCAAAAAAGAAAAAAGAAAAGAAAATTTGAAATAAAGAAAAGAAAAAGTACGAGAGAGAGAGAGAGAGAGTGTGTATGTGAGGAAAGCAAAAAAAAAAAAGGGGGAGGAGAGAGAGTATCATAAGAGAATTTTGGTACCATAATTGAAAAAATGAGCAAATATTGTATTTTTTATATGTTGAGCAAATATTAATTTGTTATCCTCAAAATGAGCATAATAATTTTTGCTTCATAAAACAATCTATTTTTATGAACTATTATATTATGAACATAGATTTGTCATCAATAGGCCAATGCACACTCATAAGAACCAAGCATCAAACTATTCTACCGACACTTTAATTTTCTCAAAAGAATTCTTAAGATTTTAAAAACCTATTTAGGTTCACGTGTTTATTTCTCTTATTATTTTTGGGAAGATCCCCTGTTGTGTGGTGAAACTCCAGCACATAGTGCTGTGCTTGTATGAATCATGGTTTAGCCTATTTTTATTACTCCGTCTGTCCATCTAAATTATCCACATTACTTTTGACACAAAAGTTAATACAAGTAGAGATAAAAAATTTAAAATAGTAGTAGTATTAGTTATGAGATAGACTTTTACCATTTTAAAAAAATAGACTATTATATGGGACAAACCAATATAAAAAGGTAGATTATTTAAGTGGAACGGAGGGAGTATAATGAATATGATTGTACATTAATTATAAATTAAAAAGATACATGAAAATGATAATGAAATAATTAATTCTCTTTATGAAATAAAATGTGTATTAAAACTGTTGATCTAAAAACAAAATAATAAATCGAAATAAAACTAAAATGTATAAATAAAATAAGAAAAAAAAAGTCAAATCAAAACAATAGAAAAACTAAAATAAAATTGATTTTCAAGGCCAAAACGGCACCGTAAATGACCACATCACCCTGCTGTGCATTAGAGGCTAGAGCCACAGCAGGGGATCCAAATCGTCTTCTTTTTTTTCCTTTCTTTTTTCTCATTTATGAACGAGTTTACTTTTTCATGTCCATAACTTTTTCGTTTGTATTATTTACATAGCAAATTAATGGGATGTTTGACTAAGCTTATAAGTTTTTTAAAACAATCATAAAAGCTTATAAGTTCCAAAAATGTGTTTGGTAAATTAAGCTTCAAAAATAAGTTATAAGAGCTTATTAGCTCCTTAAAAATAAACTCCATCACCCCAACTTATTTTTTACAACTTATAACCTCTTATAACCTCTTCAAACATTTTATAAGCTCTTTTAAATAAGCTTAGCCAAACACCAGGAACATGACATATGCATTTAAAGAAAATAAACTCTATAAAAAACTCGTAATGTTAAATTTTACTAGACATATGCATAAAATGTTTTAGGTAAATTATTCTAATAAAGATGTGTGTTTTCCGTTGAAAGAAAATAATAAAGATATGTAATTCTTTGTCAAAAAAAAGTCAATAGACGGTTATTTGCTTATTGCTGCTAAATATAGATTTGCGATACCACCTATTGGTTGTGAGCAGAACACCCCTAAAAACTATTCTGATAAAAGATAGTAAAATAAATACTCACGTAATAAATAAATAAATAAATAATGCCAGATGCAAAATGTCAAATTATGACAAAGGCGATTTTCAAATCCGCGGCCTATCCGTGTATGCCAAACCAATAATTTAATTGAAAAATTGTGGTCTGATGTTTGTTAATCTGACTTAGATTCTCTAATTCTTAATATTTATTTATTTATTTTGTTGCTACTAGGTTGTATAAATGCATTTTTAAGAGAACTAATTGGAAATACGAATTACAATAGAGTACCTACGACACGTCCGTCACCTCAATGTACGGTATCAAATCATTTTGACAAAACTTGGGTGAGGTCGGCCACATAATGTGGTCGGGTCAAAGTGTCAATCTTTATACAGAAAAATGTTAATTTATACGAATAAAAGTGTCAATCTTTAACATAATTATTTTACGAATAAAATGTCAATTTTTAAAAGTGTCAATCTTTATACAGAAAAATGTTAATCTACATGAATAAAAGTGTCAGTATTTTAGCCGGCTGCACGGTGCCTCTGGCTGACCCAAGTGTGTCCCAATAATTTATGCATATAGTGGACCTTTTTCATAATAATAATAATAATAATAATAACGACAATTGAGAGTTTTGTTAATTCGAAAATAACAAAATCTCAGTTGTTTTTGCTAAATAATGAAAAAAGCGAAATATATACTTTTTAAATCAATATTATAGAGTCCAAACTTAAAATAGTCACTTTATTATAAATGTATATTGCATATTACTTTCCCTCATTTAATTTTTTCCTTATTGCGACGTTACTTCACTAACTCAGCTATAATTTTACCCTCAAAATGAGATTTTTTTTTTCTCCGCTAAAATCAACTTTGGTGTAAATGTGTTTCAAGTAAGGTTTCTTCCTTTCTTTGGAAAGTTTTTCGAAATAAAGTTTTTATTAGAGACTTAGAATGGGGATTGAGCTTGAAGAGAGATAAAATTTGCATCTTTTGCTCTTATCGAATGGAGGATATCGATCATTTATTGTGTTCTTGTAATTTTTCATATGATATTTGAAGATTGTATTTTGGTTGATTAGGTTTCTCGATGGTGCACTTCCATAGGATTAGAAGTCATTTTATTCAATTTGTTAGCTTTCAAAGGGGGAAGGCTAAGAGGAAAATCATGAATATTAGTATTTGACAATGTGTTTGTTGGAGCATTCGAAAAGCTCGGAATGAGGCTATTTTTAAAGGGATTAAGATAGATTTGGAAAACATCATATATAGAATCAAGTTCCGTTCTTGGAAGTGGATTTGAGCTCTCTTCTCGTCTTTTGGTGGAGTTTATCTTCATGATCGGTGTTCTAGTCATTTTGTGTACACTCCGTCATTGTTGATGTGAGATGGATCTTTTTATTCTTTGAGGTGTTTTGTTGAAACTTTGTAAGGAATTCGAATACTCATTGTACTGCATTTGTTAATATTAATTTTACTTGACCTTTCAAAAAAAAAAAAAACTTATCCAAACTCTTTATTAAAACTCGAGCTCAACCAAAAGCAAATGCTACATATTTTTTGGTTCTAATAAGTAAAATAGCGCTTTTTTCGTACTAGAAACATTAGGCTTTGTTTTTAAAATTAGAGCATTAGATTAGTATTTCTCTCTTTTTCCTTCTTCTTCTTCTTCTTCTTCTTCTTTTTTTTTTTTTTTTTTTGCATTTGTTTTGTGTATTAACGCTTCCTTGTTTTGTTTCTCTTGACCTTTTCTAACTCATCTATGGGTAGCACTTTTCATTTATGTTTCAAATAAATTGTAATTAATTACAACAAAAACATATAAAATAGAATTATTTTTCTCAAGATAGAGTTTGACTTGCAAGAGGGATTTTTAATAATAAAAAAATACACGCATAGTCAATCCTATATTGTTAGTAATATTATTAATTATTTCTAGTTATCAACTTAGCATTAAATCATAAGTATCAAAATTCCATGCGCGAATACTGTAGCACTTAATAATTAGTTGACTTATATATATTACAAGAATTATAAGGTAAAATTTCAACCCTCGGGTTTCTTTCATATATATAGAATGGTGAAACAAGAAATGTTTGTAAATTAATTGTTGTCACCATCACCAAAATGACCCGACCATTACCAATTATTTCATTAAACAAAATTTAATTACCCATCGAACTAGGATGTTCACAGTTTGATTAAAACCGTAAACCAAACCATTCCAAACAGTATTATACGTTTGGTTTGGTTTACGGTTTGAAAAATATGGTTTGATTAGTTATTTTTAAAAACTATGGTTTACGGTTTAGGTTTGGTTTTTAAAAATATATAAACCAAACTAAACTGTAAATCGTGAAACCGTAATATAATTATAATAAATGTTATTATCAATTATTATTTTTGACATATTACATTGTCTTTTATTTTACCATCATTGAATGTTGAAAATATAATTAAAGAAAAATAAGCTAATATAGTTTAATCAAATTCTCTTATATAAAATAATACTACTTCCAACTATTTAGAATTTTTTTTTACGCTATCAAATATATTTCTTAAATTTTATTTAAAATTTTAATTATTTACTTTTGTATGTATATGTTAGATTGTAGTTCATGGTTTTCATTGTGTTATGAACCTTTTTTTAATTGTCAATTTTGATTTCATAAAAGAATATATTTTATTTTACTATTTGAAATTTAAGTACAAATATATTTTAAATAAAAAGAAGCAAATGAAAAATATTTATAGACTATAAACCAAACCGCACCAAACCGCATTAATATGGTTTGGTTTGGATTGGTTTTAGTGTTAGTATGGTTCGGTTTGGATTAAAAAAATTATCAAACCGTATTTTATGATTTGATTTGGTTTTGACATCAAACCGCACCAAACCGGACCATTTATACCCCTACATCGAACTCTATATTAGTGTTAATTATTGCATATAATTGAGGGGCTAAGGTGACAAAAACTGCTAATTATTCTTCTTTGACTTTTCCCATAGATAAAAAAATATATAATATATCAACGAATTTCAAATCAAACGTTTCAAAAAATTAATAATTTTTTTTGGCAAATATATGAAAATAAATCCAGCCCGAGGTGATAAAAAAAAAGTATATTTGGAATTATATTTCTTTTATGGGCACTTTAACATTAAATTTTTTAAGATCGCATAGTCACGAAATTCAAACCTAAAATATTTATCACTGAGCTTTCAGATATTAATTTCACTATAGTTAGATCAACATATATATAGAAAATTTAGAAGGGTACTTATTATCGAAATAAGGGAATAAAAATTTAATGTACACCGTGTACACAAACCAATAATTAATATATCGACGAAAACGTAACTAAATGGTTGGTTGACTTTTTTATTTTATTTTATAAAGTTAATTATAAGTTATTAAATGATTATTGTTCCTCGTAGTACTATATTATAGCATTACTTTTCCAAGTTCGAAACAACTCACGCAACTAGTACACTACATATAAAACAAAAATATGTATGACGCAATTTATTTATTTCACTATATGTTTAGCAAACGACAAACTAATTAATGAATTCTTCCTTCTTCCTTTTTTAGCAAAAATTATTTTCTTCTTGTAGCGGTTTGTTGGATCGAGCCATTTTACACATTTATCAATAGAGGATTCAAATGAAAACTTAGAAGAATAAAATAGTACAAAAACCATCATACTAATATCTATTACAATACATAAAAATAGAATAGTTGTAAAAAATTACAGTAATGCCACATTCCCGCCTAAAGCATCATTATTATGCCAAAAGGTTTTAGCAATTATCCAACAGACTTTTAGATATTATCCAACAAATTTTGTAAATGGATTTATTGAATTTTATATGAAACTTTGTCCTCTAACTCAAAAGATAGAGGTTCAGTCTCACGAAAAGAATTAATCAATTAATAAATAATTGGATAATTTATAAAATATGGTTATTGCTTCAAATACACTAACATCGCGTATAAATGGAATTAATTTAATACTACTGTTTTACTCTAATTAATCATTCATGAGGCATAGCCTGAAGAGCTATTATATGGGTTTTTTTTTTATATTATATTACCATAAAATGCTTCGTTCGATGTGCACTATAGACACATTTAACATGTCCATCGTGAAAGTGTCAATATCGCGTTGATAGAGTTTAATTTTTTTTTAAACATGAGGGTTTAATATTTTTAAGATATGAATTATTTGGTTATCTATATATAATATTATTTTATAGTCAGGGGTTCAAGACACTTTGGGTGCGTGTGCGTGTGTGTGTGAGTGTGTGTTGTTTGCCTGATAACAAAAAATATTATTTTATAGTCCTAATGTATATTATAATGTTATTCATCATTTCAATTGTTATTTATTTTTTAATTTTTTTATATCGTGGGAACCCGCAGCCGCTATCTTCGGTGCTTACTAGGTAAACGCTCACCCCTGTGCAATAGCTTACAAACCACAAATGAAAGATAAATCAAATGGATCAATTATTATTAAAATGGATCAAAGGCGCTACGTTTGTGTGGTGAGGGGTGGTGACAGGTGGATGTGCTCGCTGTCCACGTGTTGCGAGGAGAAGCTCTCTTCGTCCACGTCGAACTTCTGGCACCCTCCCCACCGTTCAATTTCGCTGCCTTTGGGCGGGAGATCGTAAGGATTCAATCTCAGCCGCACTTTCGCTTTTCCACAGTCGTTGTATCCGGACTCGACTGTGCCCGATACTTTCCCATATCTTCCGACCAATGTTTTAAAACTCGGACCGGAGGTCAACCAGGCGAGGCCTCCGGGTCACGGTTCAATTGGTTCAACCGGTCGAATCGGGGTTGAACCGTTCTTTAATAATATTAATTATTAAATACATTATATACATAAATATAAGTAAATTGGTAGATTATAAAATAAAAAGTACAATAAATTTATAATATATATATTTTTATTTTAATATAAATTCAATATCATATCTTAGATTTATATTTTGCTAGGAGATCTTCTTAATTATACTTATTTTTTTATATTACATATTTACATTCCCAATAAATATATGCAAAATATTTTATATTGTTTGTATAACTATAAGAATTTGCATATAAATAAGGATATAATAGAAAAATAAGTTGAAAATTCATTAGGAAATCGAAAAGAGAGGGGTTAATATTGAGATTGTTGTGCTTTAATCGTTTTAATGTTCATATAAGTAAAATAAAATGTTGTGTAACTACATATAAGTTTAGTAGCGCACTTGGCAAAGCTCTTGGCTTCACCTTTGAAGTCCAAAGTTCGAACCCCAGCAAGGCCAATGCTGCTCTGTTTTGTTGAATATTTGACCCGGCTGGTTCTTGAGAACCGGCTCCGGGTTGGCGGTTTGAACGGGTTTGGCCGGTTCAATCCGGGTTTGACGGTTTAATAGCGGTTCTATAGGACTGCCGGTTCAATAGCATAAGCCGGACCGGCACCATGCTCGGTTTCGGTTGAACCGGCCGGTCCGGTCGGGTTTTAAAACATTGCTTCCAACAGTTTCTATTAAAAAAAGCGCCAGGTGTAAGCTGCTGTATTTACTGTTAAATATACTCATATTTGATTATTGTTCTTATTCCCTTTTAAATATTCAATTTTGAATTTTATTGTTAAAATAGTTAAATTCTTCTAATTATATTCAGAGTTGTTTAGATGAGTTCGGATATTCATATATGTACCGAAATACCAAACAAATGGATATTTTGGATATCCGAATCCGTCTCAATCGAGTATCAAGCGGATTGTATATGGATTTTTATTTATGTTTTTGGGTATTCGGGTACGTGATTATCCGATTAGATACACCTAGAAAACTTGTTTAATTTTTAGATAATTATTAATACTTCATCTGTTTTAAGATTGTTGACATGTTTCTTTTCCTTTTTTTTTTGGCACACATTTTCACACTTCTCGATTATGGATTTTAAAATAAATTTTTGAAGTATCTTTTCTTTTACGAGATACTACGTGTGTCGTAGTATCCCGTAAATAAAAAAATACTTCAAAAAATTATTTTAAAATCAATCATCAAGAAGCGTGGAAATGTGCGCCAAAAAGAAAGGAAAAGAAACGTGTCAACAATCTTGAAACATAGGAAGTATTATTTTACATCTCAAAGATTACAGATGACAAGGAAGGAATATATATATATATAGAGAGAGAGAGAGAATTTGGTTCATATGTTAATAAATCCTAATGTGTTAAATATGAATGAATCTGGACTGTTGATCTTAATCAAATCTATGACTATCATTGATTTAAGCATGTTTTCATTTAAACATGAATTGGTACATTTAAAAACTTAATTATATAAGAAGAATAATTTTATGCACAGTTAAGCATAATTTTGTATACCTTTAAGCATTTTTAACATTTTAATACGTCAGGATTTATTAACACATGAAATGTTCCCTATATATATATATAAACTATACATCAAGCAACACATATAACAATAATTGTATAACACGTACAACCATTGACTACTTTTACTTAGGAAGTTAGGAACATAAAAAACGTACATTTTTTATGTCAAAAACTAATTTCGCGAAAAATATCTATAGAATTTTAGAAATCGGGTAATTTGCTTACTGAATTACTCAAATTTCGGGTATAGGGTACACTAGTGTATGTAAAAAGAGCCAAGATTTTGTTCCAGTTATGCATAAAGCAGCTTTCATAAGTTTTTTTTCTCGATTTTCTTCTGACATGCAGGGGGGGACAGGTGGCGGCGGTCGCTGCCCAAATTTTTTAAAATTTCTACTTATATAAATATGCATTTTATATCTATATGTATAAAGATATATATATTTTTGTATATGTTCGATAGTAAACTTACAATATCACTAATTTATTTTAAGTCCAATTTTGATTGTGGGGTTTTACTCTCATAAAACAAAGGAAGAAAAATTTAGAAATAAGGGCGGCGATTTTTTGATAGGTTTTACCGTTAGGGTGTGTTCTCTTTGATGGAAAAGAAAATGAGAGATATAAAAAATGTGGAAAATATTATCCAACGTGGTCCCTACATTTTTACTTCATGTTTTCTATGATGTAAAATAAAATTTACATGTGTAAAATGTTACCACTCCAAGTTGAAATATTGTATAAATTTGAAGTTATAAGGGAGGAGAAATAGATATCCGGAACATTTTCAACATTTTTCCACATTTTTCTTTCAGAGAAAACACACCCTTAGAGAACAAAGGAAGAAAAATTGAAATTGTCAAGCTGAAACGGGGGCGGCACTTCTGCTATACAAAGTGAAGAAATTACACTTGTAACTAAAAAAATTAAAGTTAGTGGATTAATTTGAAGGTAACTTAGATATTTAAAAAGTTCGCCCCTAAGTTAAAAATCTTGGATCCGTCTCTGATAACAGGCTTGGAAAAGAAAAAGGCCAAAACTATCCATTAGTTTAATTTGTCAATTAATATAAATAAAAAATGTAAAATCAAATAAATTAAGGGACCAGTGAAAAACAAGATAAAATAAACTTTGAAGTTGCAAAGAGTAAAAATTATATGTACCGGACAATATATATTATCGACCCGTTCAATTTATTAACTCGGGACTCGCCTATATATGAACTTTTAATTTTTAAAACATTAATATTATAAGTATTTGTACTTCTTTTCTAAAATAGTGCTGTCCTACAAGTATTTAAATCATTTGTAAAATTGAAATAATAGTTTGAAGAAAAGTACAAGTAGGCGACAACGATATAAAAATTGTTGAGATCGAATCATCAATGGTGTGGACGTGGAAAAGTACATGTAACATCTAATTCCTAAATAGTAAGGAGCTTCAATAATGCACGTAAAATAATACTCCGTATATGGTCAAGGGTGAAGAGTGATTGATTTTAGATTTATTTTTTTTTTAAGGGAAGAGCAATCGAAATTTTAAGACCAAAATATGGTTTGAAAAAAAACAAAGGAAACCACAATAATTATCTTTTCTGAAATATCGATGCCGTATAAGTATTTGAGTCATTTATAGAATATACGCATGTAATTATTTGTTTCAATTTCGTGTCTCAATTGCGTTTCACCCACATCCAAAATTTATGAACTTTTATTTATATATTTCTTTTTCTTCGATTTCAATATATTATGATTTAATTTAATTTTACAATTACTAGTTATGGCTCGCTCGTCTAGTCTAGGAATCTAGGATTTATAATTATTTATAATATTTAATTTTAGTTTTATTAGTTAAAATATAATAGGGTTGATAAATTACAAACTAGAGTAATATATTATTTTCAAAATATTAAATTCTAGTTATATATATTAATTATGATCCACTACATCATAAAAAAAATTATTAAAAAATATTAAAAATAATGACAATTAATTTAAAATACGGTTGACACACTCCGTAGAAAGTAGGGGTGACAATTGATATCAATGTTTTAAAAACCGGATCAAGGTCGAACCGATGAGGTTTCCGGTTCCCAATTTTTCCGGTCGAACCAGGGTCAAATCGGGAAAAACCGAGAAAAACCGGGAACCAGAACCAGTTCTATGTCTGATTCCCAATTCAACCGCCCGGTCTGGTCCGGTTTTTAAAACACGGATTGATATGTTTGAGATCGAAACAAACAAATACTCCTACTAGTAAAAGAGGTAGTACCAATAATACACATAAAATAATCAACCAATCAAGGGATGAAGAAGCACGTCACTCGAGTAGACTTTAGGATTTAGGAATCCACACAATGAATTAACGTTGGTTTTCGAACTTAATTATTAAAATAAAATACTGTAATAAATTAGTTTAGTGCTCGTTAAAAAAAAAAAATTGGTATCTAGTGCAGGGTTTGACTCTCTGGTGGCTGCGTCCTATTAAAACCCACCACCACCGCTACCATCTTCACACAACCATCACATTTCACATTCTCTTCTTGAGAAATTAACATTAATTAAAAGATGGCGGAAACGCCGCCGTCGGAAGAAGCCCACCACCCTGCCGCCACCGCCGCCGCCGAGAGTGAGACCACTATCAAGGAAAGGAAGGTCTCTTGGGCGAGGCTCCGCCGCGTCGACTCTCTCAACTTGGAGGCCGGAAATCTTTCCTCCAAACCCACTCATCATGCCTCCACCCAGGTCTCTCTCTCTCTCTAGATCTCTCTCTCGCCCCCTCTCTTCAACGATTTTATATTTTGATTATAATTAATTAATTATACATTTTCATATATATTATTACGCATGAAGTGACGTGGCTTTTTAATAGAGATCCACGAATATACCATAAAATATACTCCCCCCGTCCCATTGATATAGGGATAATTGACTACCTTTTTATCTAAAAAAAACAGTCAACTATTCATATATCAATGGAAATGAGGGAATAGTACGGTGTAGTCTTTTTTTTTTCCATAAAATATAGGATTATTTTGTACTTCATCGAACAAGCCAAGGTAATTTATTTTTTTAAAAAATATATACTATTATATACTTTATTTTTGAATATATACTAATAAGAGTGAAATTAAATGTAAAAAAATAATCATAAATCCTAGTTGGGATGAATAAACCTTTGAAAATAATTATAAAATTATGCAAAAGTATTATAAAATAAATTTATTGAAAATAAATAAATAAAACTAATAAAAATTAAATTTTAGGACATCATTGCGACACAATTTTG
Organism: Mentha longifolia; assembly: GCA_001642375.2. NCBI lineage: Eukaryota > Viridiplantae > Streptophyta > Magnoliopsida > Lamiales > Lamiaceae > Mentha > Mentha longifolia. The sequence continues at coordinate 18,293,861 of CM038121.1, forward strand.
AGGATAGAAGATCCCAAGTCGTTAATCTGCCGGGCGGCTGATGTGAGAACGTCACGTATTAAGAAATCTATGGTCAAACAAATTAAATATTTTTAAATCTATGACCTAGAAAAAAAATTAAATTAAATCTTATGGAAAAATTAAATATATAACACTTGGTTTAATAATAAATTTTGATTGAAAAAAAAAATGTATATAGGTAAATTGGGGGATGACGTTGAGCCTAGCTTTCCAAAGCGTAGGAATAATATACGGAGACATCGGAACGTCGCCGTTGTACGTGTTCGACAGCAGCTTCAGCGGCGAGATCAAGGACAAGGATGATATAATAGGCGTGCTCTCACTCATCATCTACACTTTTGTTTTAATCCCTATGGTTAAATACGTCTTCATCGTTCTCTGGGCTAATGACAATGGCGACGGTGAGTAAATTAAACCTACACATTCCTAATTAATTCTTTCAATTCCACTATTATTTCTTCATGAGCTAATATTTAATATTTGTCACATTTTCTTCATCTACGTCGTGCGATTAGACTATAGATTATATACCAAGACTTTTAGTTTCATAATATATTAAATAAATTAATATTATCACGTACGGATTTGGACTTATTGAAGCTTTGGTTGTAAATGAGAATGAGAAAAGGAAATAAATTTACCAATATAATTAAGTTACTTATCCCTCAATTATACAAATTATGACACCAGATATAATATGATTTAAATTGTATTGGATCACATGATCTCGTTAAAAAATAATGTATTTTAGTATAACTATAATTGATTCTCATTACTATTACACCTGTAAAAAATTTATGATGTACGGTCCAGATCGTTTAAATATTTTTATATGATCTCTTCACTAAACAGTTTTATACAAGTGTAATTTCATTAAATAATGTGAATGAATTGTTGCAGGAGGAACATTTGCGTTGTATTCCCTTATTTGCCGGTACGCAAAAGTAGGGCTGATTCCAAACGATCAGCCTGAGGATAGGCAGCTCTCGAACTATCGGCTCGACACGCCCTCGAACCAGCTGCGTCGAGCACAGAAGACGAAGGAGAAACTCGAGAAAAGCCTCGCCGCAAAGATCATGCTCTTCCTCGCAACCATCCTTGGAACTTCCATGGTCATTGGTGATGGTGTTCTCACTCCATCCATCTCAGGTTAGTTAATATATATGTGCATGGTTACTTGCTCATTATAATTCTTGTAGGGTGCGATTCTCGTTGCGTGATACGCGCCAAATGACAAATCCTCAAATAATAAAAAGTAAAAAATATCGGATTCGCGAATCCGATACGAGAGATTCATGAATCGCTCATGTCACTATAATATAACTATATACTAACGTAACACAATTAATCTGGTGCAGTTCTCTCTGCTGTTGGAGGAATCAAGGGGCTCGGCCAAGGTAACTAAATTTTGCCAGTTCGTATGCAAGTATATTTATTGAAGTCACTATTTTTATGTGCAAATGCATAACGTCCGGATTGTACAGATGCGGTGGTGTACATCTCAATAGCCATACTGATCGTCCTGTTTAGCGTCCAGCGTTTCGGGACGGATAAGATCGGGTACTCGTTCGCCCCGGTAGTGTGCACGTGGTTCATGCTCATAGCCGGGATCGGGCTGTACAACTTGTTCAAGTACGACATCACCGTCCTCCGCGCCTTCAATCCGCTATACATAGTCCAATACTTCAAAAGAAATGGGAGAGAAGGATGGGTTTCTCTGGGTGGAGTTGTTCTCTGCATTACGGGAGCAGAAGCCATGTTTGCTGATTTAGGCCACTTCAATGTCCCAGCCGTCCAAGTCTGTAACTAATTATAATTATAATTACCTAGGATTTTAATGTTTATTTATGTTCAAATTATAAACAATATACTAACATTTGTAAATATTATTGCAGATAAGTTTCTCAGGAATTGTATTCCCTTCTCTGCTCTCGGCGTACATCGGACAAGCTGCGTTCCTTTCCAAGTTCCCGGAGCATATAGGCCACACATTTTACGAGTCTGTGCCAGGTCAGTTTGAACTGTTTGTCATGAAAGAAAGCATAGATTGTGATACATACAGTAAAAAAAAAAAAAACGTCGCACGTATATATCATGAATTATTTGAAATATATATTTATGTGTGGGTGGTACTGCTGCAGATCCATTGTACTGGCCTACATTTGTGGTGGCTATAGCTGCAGCGATCATCGCCAGCCAGGCCATGATCTCCGGCGCCTTTGCCATCATCTCTCAGTCGCTTAGCCTCAGCTGCTTTCCGAGGGTCAAAGTCGTTCACACTTCTGCTAAGTACGAGGGCCAGGTCTACATACCCGAGATCAACTACCTTCTCATGATTGCTTGCGTTGTCGTAACATTCGCCTTCAAAACTACCGACAAGATCGGCCACGCTTACGGTAACAACTCAAAACTATACTCTCATCTTGCACTTATGGATGATCGATAGACCCACCAAATAATATGTTTATGGAAATATCTGATGCACGGATTCTTCAAAAATAGCATATTGCTGTATCGGATTCTTGTGCGATACGCACTTAATCGGGTGCGGAAAGGTGTGCACATGGAGTTACTTTTGAAAACTTAATTATTTTGAAGATTTTTTTTGGCAAATTTTAAGTATTTCAATTTGACTTAAATTTAAATTCAATAAAATAAAGAAAGTGAGAAACCAAATATGTAAAATACGAAAAAGAATCTTGTATGTAAAATGCTTAAGTTATTTTATTTTAAACTTTTTAGGAGCTTGTTTTATTTGAATTGTTGCAATGTTTCTTGGTTACATAAAATAATTGAAGATATTTCAATTTTGATTGAGAAAAACTACATATACTGATTTTTTATATTTTTTTATTTCTAAATATTATATTAATTTTATATATAATAAAAATTAAAATATAAATATATAAACATATGGGACAAAATGTAAAATAGTCTTTTAAGATAGTGGATGAAAAAAACTAGCCACTAACTTAAAAATATATTAAAAAATAACCACTTTTACACGATAAGACAAAAATACCCTTAATGAGATCGATCGAGCCTGACACACGGGATCGATCGAGCCCAACGCACTAAAGATCGATCGAGCCCTTGAGCCCAACACACTAAGGATCGATCGAGCCCAACACACTAAGGATCGATTGAGCCCTTGACCCCAACACACTAAGGCTTGATCGATCCCATTTCAGGCTCGATCGCGCTCAAGATTTTTTTTCTTATAAACATTAACATTCTGTTTTGTAGGCAAGATGAAGCAAGATGAAGGCAAGATGAGATGAGTCATCTCCCTTCATCCGGCGTTTGGTAGCATTTTACAAAAAGTGAAAAGCCCGAACATCATCTACCCGGCCCGTTGCTATTTACTGTTTTTCCCACTTAACTCAACTCTCCAAAATGGTGAGTTGAAGGGAGATGACCCTCTCTTCTCACTTTGTAATAATAATAATAATAATAATAATAATAATAATAATAATAATATTAATAATAATAATAATAATAATAGGACTCAATAATATTTTAATAATGTAGATTGCAGTTGTTGTTAAATAATAATAATATTAATAATATTTTATAGATATTGTCGTTTATAATTATATAATTAATAAATAAATATGACTCAATAATAATAACAATAATATTATTAATAATAATTCATTATTATTGCTATTATTATTTTTTTTTTTTATGTCACTTTGAAATATTTGCTACCAAACAACATATGATTCATTCATCTTGAATACTATTCATATGACTCATCTAGAGATGAGTCATCTAGAGATGACTTAAAAAATGTACCAAACACTACCTAAGTATTAAGGGTAAAAATGTCAAGGTGGCTACTTTTTATATCTTTACAAGTTGGTGGCTATTTTTTTTGTTTTTATTAAGTTAAGTGGCTATTTTCTACCATTACCACTAAACATATCCTAACGAATCGCAGACTATAATTTTTATAAATACGAATCCCCATACCTGTATCGCATTGCTCTCGCACCCCGCTCATTCGCACCTGTGCAACAATCCATATGTAAATGCAAGATAAACAGATATTATTCTGATACATGTTTTTGCATGCATGCATGCAGGTATCGCAGTGGTGGCGGTGATGATCATAACCACGTCGTTGGTTACCCTAATCATGGTGATGGTATGGAAGACGAAAATATGGTGGATCTGGCTCTTCTTCATCGGATTCATGACGATAGAGCTCGTCTATTTCTCGGCGGTGCTGTACAAATTCACACAGGGCGGTTACCTTCCACTCGCGCTATCTTTGGTGTTGATGGTCATGATGGGCGTGTGGCACTACGCGCAGCAACAGCGCTACGTCTTCGAGCTCTCCAACAAGGTCTCCGCCTCCTACGTCCAGGATTTGGTGAAGAACAGCGACATCACCAGAATTCCGGGGATCGGGCTTCTTTATTCCGAAATGGTGCAAGGGATTCCGCCCATGTTTCCTCACTTCATCTCCAATATTCCGTCGATGCACTCCGTCGTCATATTCGTCTCCATCAAGTCGATCCCGATCAGTAAGGTGGTGGCGGAGGAGCGGTTCCTCTTCCGCCAGGTGGAGCCGAGGGAGGCGAGGATATTCCGGTGCGTCGTCAGGTACGGATACAAGGATGTGATCGAGGAGCCGACGGAGTTCGAGAGGAAACTGGCGGAGAATCTCAAGGAGTTCATCAGGCACGAGCATTTCATGCTTGAAGGCGCGGCGGCGGCGGAGGAGCCGGCGGTTGGCCGGTCCAGTCATCTTAGCGAGAGGAAATCGGCAGTCCACGTGGAGGAGGCGCTGCAGGCTCCGCCGCGGGTGTCGTCGGCTTCGATCAAGTCGTTCAACTCTTCAGGCGTGAATGTGATGGCGGCGGCGGCGGAGGAGGAGATGCGGGCGGTGGAGGCGGCGATGGGGCAGGGGGTGTTCTACTTGATAGGGGAGGCGGATGTGGTGGCCCACCAGGAGTCGTCGCTGCTGAAGAAGGTAGTGGTAAATTATGCATACAGTTTCCTGAGGAAGAATTTCAGAGAGGGGAAGAAGGGGCTGGCGATACCCAGGAACAAGCTGCTTAGGGTTGGGATGACCTATGAAGTTTGACTTTTTCTTAAACTTGAGAATATTAAAAATTATACACTATATATATATTTACTTCTAATAATTTTCTGTGTGCTTTTGTTGATTTGAATCAGCTAGCCTAGCTTATCTAATTAATATGGTGTGTGTTTGCTGATTTTTCTGCCCTTCTTTTGTGGCGTGTAAGTGTTCATGTGTGTAAATTCATCATCAATTAAAGTTGAAGATATGGGAGCAAGATTATACATTCTACAATTATATATACGTGCTATATATGTAACTTATGTAAGTCAATCAAGTTACGGATGCCTGATTCATTATGGAAAGGGTTTTGCTAAATGGTCATAATATGGCCAGCCATAAGAGGGTGTTATAGTCATTATATAATTCTTAAATAATAAATTTACAAAATTATCCTTATATGTATTTATTGAAATAGAGTATCTAAAGTAAGTTTCAATTACAACTTCTATCTCTCCATATTAATAATGATAGATATTTCGTTTCCGTAGATAACTGTTAAATACACACTCTTATAATATTATCATCTTCTGTAAATAGTTTTAGATATATCATATTTACTTGATTAAAACTCTATACGTAAATTTACATTAAGATGAACTATATATTATAACAAAAATATTAAAGATAAGCTTAAGTATCAGTAAAATGATTTAAATTAAGCACATGTACATTAATTAAAGAATATAGTATCAACTACGATTTGTACAGATCTTATGAAAATAACCTTTTTTATATGTTTTCCAAACAAATAAAAACTTTAATATGATATGCTACTTAGCCCATGGTGGGCATCATCGTGAGCATCTTCGTCGTTTCTTTGATTTGACATTATTTTGTTCAATTGTTTTATACTCTAATATCATAAAAATTAATATAAAAATTATTAAATATACAAAATAAATAGAAAAAAGAACAAATCGAGCTTTGATTTTTATTTATTTTGTAGATTTAATAATTTTTATATTAATTTCTATGATACTAGAATATAAAACAATTGAAAAAAATCGAACAAAATAATACCAAATCGAAGAAACGGCGAAGGTGTCCACCATTGGGTGAGTAGCATATCATATCTCTCTCTCTCTTCTCTCTATCTCTCTCTCTATGTATATATATATATTTGAAGCCAAAAAAATTATATACAAATCAATTTAACATTAATATATTTAATTATTTAAATATATTATTGTCGCCTAAATTGGGTTGGGTGGTTTTTTTTTAAGAAAAATAGAAAAATAAATTAATTCATTTTAACATTAATTACTCTCTCCAGCCACAACGTACGCACCTAGAATCTTCTTTCACAATTTTAAATTTTGTACTGAGTAGTGTTACAGTGATATTTGAGTTTCACTTAATGTACGTGTGTGTGAACATTAAAGTGGATTGATATAAAATTGTATTTTGGTTGACTGTTTTAGGTAGAAAGGGAATAAGAGAAGTGAGATCCACATCCAAAAATGGACAAATCACATAAATTGTGGACGACCGAATAAAGTAATAAAGACGTGTAAGTTGTGCACAGAGGGAATATACGATTTGAACACCGTAAAATTGTGTTCTATATACATTTAGGAGTGAGCATGATTAACTAATTGAACTAAATTGTAATAAACAAACTAACTGGAATTTCTATCATAACGAACTGATATCAAACTAAATAATAAGAAAGTGAAACTCAATCAAATAAATAAATAAAAAAATGGTCTAGTCTTGGTGAAAATTGAAATCTTGAAATACTCTTAATTGAACTATTCTTCTAAAAGTTCCAACATTGATAACAATAATAAGTCCAGAAACTACAAAAATGTCCAATAGTTTTCTCTTTTATATTTGTAAGGACAATTTGCATATAGATAATTGAACGAGTTTTCAAATGGACAAAGCAATTAAACGGACATAAAGTCAACATTTCACAATCACATTACGAGTTAATTTACTTCTACATCTGAAATTCGACACTACAAGTCAAAAATGGATTCAGAACTTCAATTTTCAAAATAATTGTGTTAATTGTTTCTTCGTTTTAGAAATCATTACAATTTGGTTCTGATTTCACTATTTCGATTTTTGGACCTCTATAACTCAAACCGATTCAAATACTGAAATCTCTTAAAATTCAAAATTGTAACTGTACCAAATAACAAAGTGCATAACCATTTTGATATTTAGTTTGGTTCAATTAGAATTTTCGATTTTTATTAATACAAATTATATCTACTTAAGATACAAATTATTATCTAATGTGATCTTTTCTTCGAATATGAAAATTTATTTTTATTTATCGACATTTTATGATAAAATTTGATACGAAATTTATTTTCATTATAAAATATTCTTTAAAATAATTGATTTACCTACAATACAATACGCGTTCTTTACTTTAGTGATCAAATTTGTATGTCGTTCAATTTAAATTACGCTATTTTAATTATTTTTAGATTTAATTATATAACCTCTAGTTGAGTTTGTTATCATCCGTTTAAAAAGCAAAGGAAATTGGAAGTCATGGAAGATATAAATTTCATTAATCTCTCAATTATATACTACATTTATATTAAGGACATATAGTCCACAAAACACATGCAACTTGCCTTATAAAACTTAAACTAATTTAGGACAAATTAAAGGGTATTATGGCTAGTGTCACAAGGCATCCCTCACGTGGAAAATTTCGCGCCCTTGAGCCGGCGTTGACTCCCCCAATCGACCAGCTTTCGTTCCCTCACCAACACTCGTGTTTGCCATACGATTTTACCACTCGTGTTTGAGGTTCTCTCGCAAATTTGAGTTGTATAGCAAGCCAACAATGCACATCGGAAATAAGCACACACACAATTTACGGGCACCACGCCCAACCTTCGTACTATAACTCAAAATACAAAGGAAGTCTCCAAGGCATGCACACAACACTTGTGCTGCTCAATGGAAGTACAATGAATATAATTCGTGATGGACAAAGTCCCCCATCACTGGGCGAAATGATCTTGGCCGTCGGGTGCCAACTGCCGGCCCAAGTGGCAGCCATCCGCGCGCGCCAGCACAACGGGGCAGTTCGCCCCACGCAACTGCCCACAACCGCACGCAACTCCTAGCAACCGTCGGGTATGCACCGCACATGCCAAGCTCCCGCGCCAAGGATCGAATCTCGCCAGCAACACACAGTTCACCCGGCACACACAGTGCGCGTCGGGTACAGCGCCCATCAGGTAAGCACGGGCGTCCCAGCTACGCCCGTCGGGGCCCGATGCCGCACACAACGCGCATCAGGCAGGGACAGGCACCCCAGCTACGCCCGTCAGGCGCCGAGTGCTGCACACAACGCACCCGATGCCAAGCTTGCCCATTGTCGGGGAACGTTGTGCCCCTCTCGCGCGCACGCTCCACCAAGTGTCGCACCAGCGCCCAATGCTCCGCATCATCGGGCCAAGTACTTCCATCTCCCACAATCTTGCCACACCATCACCAGCCAAGGCACGAACCCAATGCCTTGACGCAATTTCCGCTCAATGCATGCCCGTGGCACGGCATGCATATGCATCAGCCAACTTACCCCCGCAACAGCTAGCCATATTATGGTGATAGGATATGGCCCAACAGGCCCAGATCAGCTCGGCCCATTCCTAATTCCCCCGGCCCAATCAAGGATAAAGCCCAGCGGAAGTCAAGAAAGTCAACCAACTGCTCCCAACCACTCCACAGTGCAGACTTGCAGACAGGAGCACCCACGACCCCCAACCACTCCTGGAACACCCGTGACCTCCATCCTCTATAAAAAGGAATCATTTGTAAAGAAAGAGGCAGGTTGTAATAGCGGTTAGAACACGAAAATATAAAACATTCTCCTTCGTGGACGTAGATCTAATCAAAGATCGAACCACGTAAAAACCTCTCGTGTTCTTCATTCTCTCTCGTATAATCACCCTAAAATACACGATCGATCACTGGCGCCGTCTGTGGGAAACGAAAGAATTTTGTGAAACCGATTAGCGTATTTCAAGTGAAAACACGATGGTAAGACCAACCCGCTCCGCCACCACCGCCGCTGCCGCCGCTGCTGCCAAGGAAAAACAGAAACGAGCTGACCTCTTTTCCAACCCACCTTACATGCCGGCCAACGAGGAAGAAGGTGACGTTAGTCAAGCTCAGAAAACTGCTTCCCAGATCCAGCGTGACCAACAGCCCATCCGCCGAACTCCTGAAGGCCACCCGGAGGAGGTCCCATCTGGGGGTTCAGCTAGCGACGATGGACCAGATCAAAGTGGCAGCCGACGCGGGAATGCCGAACTCCAACCCGAGCTGGGAGACGTACTGAAAGCGTACCTGAGCATCCATGAGCAGGATTTTCGCAGGTTCGCCGATCAACACCGACAAAGTCAAAGCAAGGAAGACGAAGTCGAACCGTCACAAAGGCCATCCCCAAGTCTTCGGATCGTTGGAGGCAGGGAGGCCGAAGTTCCCCGTAGGCGACAAAACAATCGCCGTGGGAACGGTCGCGCTTCACCTCGGCGCGGTTCAACGTCACCCTCGTCAAAACGCCGTTCCTCATTGGCGTGACGAACGGAACGTCTATCAAAGAAGATTCGACGTTGAGCCCGAAGTTCCCCGAAGGCGACAGAGCAATCGCCGCGGGAACGATCACGTTTCACCTCAGCGCGATCCGACGCCACCCGCGTCAAAACGACGTTCCACCTCGGCACGACGAGGAGAACGCCTACCAAGGAAGGTTCGCCGTCTACGGTCGAATCTCGACTCCGTTCACTAATAGGATACTCTATACTCCCCTCCCGTCGACGTATAGAGTACCTCCTATCCCGCCTTACAACGGAACCCAAGATCCCAACAACTTTTTATCCCGGTTCCAATACAACATGATGAACCAGGGGTTGGCCGAAGACGTTTACATGTGTAAAGTCTTCCCCGAGCTACTAGTAGACAACGCTAGAAGCTGGTTCGATAGCCTCCCTAATTGCAGCGTAGGATCGTATGCCGACCTACTGGACGCCTTTGAACGTCGTTTCTTCCAAAAAGCCGAGGCAAAAATCAGCCCAGCCCAACTCCTCACCTTAAAGCAAGGGCGGGGAGAAACGATCAGTGATTTTCTGGCCCGTTTTTATAACGAGAGCCTAAAAGTCGATCGTCTCTCCGACGACGTGCTTATCTCGGCATTCCAAAATGGCATCCAGTCCGGGACTCTCTTCAGAGAGCTCGTAAAGGCACGTCCTACGACCTCCAAGCAGCTATGGAAGATCGCCGACACATTCGCCGAAGCGGACGAGGCCGATCGGAAGAAACGGGCTGCAGATCGGCCCGAAAACAACGATAAGAGAAAGAAAGAGGAGCGCACCGACCTTGGGCAAGGCCGCCGAAGTGCCCTCGAAAGGTTACAACGAGGACCCCTCGAGTCCCGATTAGGACCTCGATCCAACCAAGACCGAAGTCAGTATACACCACTGACAAAGTCAAGGGCCGAAATATACGAGCTCCATGCGAACTTGTTCGAGAAGCCGCCGCCCTTATCTCGAGGTGGGTCGAAACATCGATCCAAGAAGAAATACTGCAAACTCCATAATGACTACGGTCATGAAACTGAAGATTGCAGAGATCTCGCCTCGGATATAGAGCACATGATACGCGACGGTACCCTCAAACTGTACCAAAGTCGCAATCAGAAAGAGGCCCGACCTCAAGGGAAGGGCAAGAGAAAGAAAAATAAGGGAGGCTATAACTGCGCCCCCCAAAATGACAAAAGGCCAAGGCACGACGACGAGGATGAGGATGAAGATCAGCCTCAATATGACGCAGTCATCGCGGCCATCACCGGACTGCCCGAAGGCACGACGAGGTCATCATTGAAAGCCGAAGCCCGGAGTCCACAGCGAGAAGAACCCACTCAAAAAGGTTCAGGAGAGACGAGGTCGTCACCTTTTCCGGTGATGACCCAGTTCCCCATGCGATACCTCATCAAGATGCCACCATAATCGAGGCGGTGGTGGCCAACAAACTGGTCCACCGCGTATTTGTTGATAGTGGAGCATCGGTGAGTGTGCTCTTTAAAGACTGCTTCGATAAGCTAGATATCGAAGAAGCACGTCTAAAGCCAGCACCCATGCCATTAAAGAACTTCACACAACAAGAGACGACGACGGAAGGCATAATTTCACTGCCCGTGACAGTTGGAAAAAGCCCGTTGTCTACTACGAAGATAATCCACTTCTTCGTAGTAAAAGCCAGCTCCCCTTATAACATCATCTTAGGAAGGGATTGGCTAATATCGACAAAGGCAATCTGCTCGGCCTACCACCTGACGATTAAGATTCCATCTAGAAACGGAGTGATCACGCTTCGGGGAAACCAACAACAGGCAAAGGAGTGCATGCAGGTCGCACTCCGAGGTGATAGGAATCAACACCCCCAGGCATAGCAACTACAGAAACCCGAAGAGGTGGAGCCGACGTCGTCTCCATCCATCGAGCCGGTAGAAGACATCGCATTATACGAAGATGACCCTGCCAAGGTCGTCAAAGTAGGGTTCGTCGGCGAAAACGAGCTCCGAAGTCAACTTATCCGGCTACTTCGGGAGTATAGAGATGTCTTCGCCTGGTCGCCGCTTGACATGACCGGGGTGGCACCAAACATCATCACTCATCACCTCAACATCGACCCTGCAATAAAACCAGTTCGGCAGAAACAACGAGCCTTCGCAGCCGAAAGGAGTCAAGTAATTCACGACGAGGTCCGGCAACTGCAAAAGGCCGATATTTTATTCGAAGTAAAGTATCCGACCTGGTTGGCCAACCCCGTGATGGTGAAAAAGCAGGGAGGTGGGTGGCGGATGTGCATTGACTACACGGACCTTAATAAGCACTGCCCAAAGGACTGCTACCCCCCTCCCCAACATTGACAAGAAGGTCGAAGCTCTTGTTGGCCACAAGGTGTTCAGCTTCTTGGACCTATACAAGGGATACCACCAAGTCCTCATGAATGCCGAAGACGCGCCGAAGACCGCCTTCGTCACGGACTTCGGCATCTATGCATACAAAAAATGCCCTTCGGACTAAAGAACGCCGGAGCCACATACCAGAGGATGGTCGATAAAATTTTTGAAGCCCACGTCGGTAGCATTGTCGAAGTATATGTAGACGATATAGTCGTAAAGAGCAAGGAGATCGCCACCTGTGTAAACGACCTTAAAGTTGTCTTTAGCCTACTCCGTAAAGTGAATCTAAAATTAAACCCAGAAAAGTGTACTTTTATGGTCCGATCTGGAAAATTTCTAGGGTGTTGGGTTTCACGCGAGGGGTTAAAAGCCAACCCTTCAAAAGTCCGGGCTATCCAAGAAATGCAAGTGCCGAAGTCGATCCACGACGTGCACAAACTGACGGGCTGCCTAGCCGCCCTGAGTCGCTTTCTATCTAAGGCCGCCGAAAAACAACTCCCATTCTTCAAGATACTAAAGAAGGCTCCGAACTTCGAGTGGAACGATGAGCACAGAGGAGCTTTCGATGGTTTGAAGAAGTATCTCACAAATCTCCCAACCTTATCTGCGCCAAAGAAGGACGAAACCCTCTCTTTATACCTCGCCGCTTCGAACGAGGCAATCAGTGCAGTCCTAGTACGAGAAGAAAGACGTCATCAGCTACCCGTCTATTTCATAAGCCGAGCCCTAAAAGGGCCGGAGACGAGATACCAGCCTTTGGAAAAGGTCGCACTTGCGTTGGTGAATGCAGCGAGGAGACTTCGACCATACTTCCATGCACATCAGATACAAGTACTGACCGACCTACCACTTCGGCAAGTACTTACAAAGCCAGAAGCGTCGGGGCGAATCGCTAAATGGGCTGTAGAACTCGGCGAGCACACAATTTCCTTTATACCTCGCCAAGCAATCAAAGGACAAGCCCTGACCGATTTTCTGGTGGAAGCCAAGTTCACGGAAGCACAGCAATCCGTTGAACCTACTGAAGATAAACCAAAGGCCGAGGCACCTAATCCACAACCGCGAGACTGTTGGAAGGTCTACGTGGACGGGGCATCAGGTAACAAAGGAAGCGGAGCCGGGGTTTTACTCATCAGCCCGGAAGGAAAGGAGATCACCCACGCGCTCCGGTTCAATTTTCCGACCACAAACAACGAAGTTGAGTATGAAGCTCTAATAGCTGGACTTCGCCTAGCCGAGGCTCTCCGGGTAAGGGCCATTCAAATTCACAGCGATTCCCAAATCATAGTGAATCATATACTGGGTAAATACGAGGCCAAAGGAGAACGAATGAAGAAGTACCTTCATAAGGCCAAGATCCTACAACAAGGCTTCTCGTACTTCGAGTTAGTGCGAATCCCAAGAGAGGATAACGGGCGAGCTGACGCACTAAGCAAGCTCGCGTCATCATCAACAATCTCTCCAGTGGAAGAAGTACAGCTCCGAAGTATCGATGAAGCCGAAGTTAACATAGTAACCGAAGATGGACCAAACTGGATGACTCCACTTCGCAGCTATCTAGAGATAGGCGAACTCCCCACCGATAAGGTTGAAGCTAGAAAGCTCCTGGCCAAGTCCACCAAGTATGTCTTTGAACAGGGAGTGTTGTATAGAAGATCCTACCTCCAACCTCTCCTAAGATGTGCGGGGCCCAACCAAGCAAACTACACACTGCGCGAAGTCCATGAAGGCTCCTGTGGCAGTCACATTGGAGCCCGCGCCCTCTCCAAAAAGATCATGAGGTGTGGGTACTACTGGCCCACCATGTTCCAAGACGCTACCAACCTCGTCAAAAGGTGTCCAAAGTGCCAAATCCATGCGACGGTTCCGAGGTTGCCTCAGACCGAGCTGACCAGCATACAAAGCCCTTGGCCGTTCATGCAGTGGGGAATTGACATCGTCGGCCCATTTGAAAAAGCCCCCGGCCAATTACAATTCCTCATTGTAGCCATCGACTACTTTACGAAGTGGGTCGAAGCCGAACCATTGGCCCGGATCACAAGTAAAAACGCCCTGAACTTCATTTGGAAGAACATAGTTTGTCGTTTCGGCATACCTCACGTCCTCGTATCAGATAATGGAACCCAGTTCACAGACAGAACGTTCAGAGAATGGTGTGACGAACTCCACATCCAGCAAAAGTTCACCTCGGTAGCCCATCCTCAAGCGAATGGCCAAACCGAGGTTACGAACCGAACGATAGTCAAAGGGTTAAAAACCCGGCTCGACAAGGCCAAAAGAGACTGGGCTGCGAACTTATCCCAAGTCCTATGGTCGTACCGAACCACCCCGAGGACATCACACGGCGAAACACCATATAGCTTGGTGTACGGAACCGAGGCGGTGATCCCAGTAGAGATCGGTCTGCCGAGCCCCCGAACGCTTAACTTCGCAGCCCAAGACAACGAAGATGGACTTCGAACTAACTTGGACTTGCTAGAAGAGAGACGGGAACAAGCCTACATACAAGAAGCTCGATACAAACAGCAAGTAGCTCGGTATTATAACAGCCGGGTGAAGCATCAGCAGCTCCAAATAGGCGACTTCGTACTCCGGAATAACGAGGTCAGTAAGGCGGAAAAACTCGGCAAATTAGAAGCCACCTGGGAAGGACCATACCGAGTTCAAGAAGTCCTCAGAAAAGGGTCGTACAAGCTCGCCCACCTATCTGGTGAGCCCATATCCCGTACATGGCACATTACTCACTTGAAAAGGTACTTTGTATAAACAGAGAGCAGTGTCCGAGTCCATTTAGGTCCTAGGAGCCGGGTCGTCTTGGTAAATTCTGTCTTTTTTTAACTCCATTCAATTAAAGTTTTTTTTTTTTTTGTACACTTAAATAATTTGCATACATGGTACACCTCTCTCGTTTTATACCAAGTATCTTGATTTTAAAATCCTGACGAGGATACAAATAAACTCCACGTCGGAGTAACACCTAAACGCGCGTAAGGGGACCACCCCTATTGATAAACTCGACAAATAAGGTACTTGAAAGCCTAAACTTCGTCTTCGGACGAAGTGGCTACTTGAAAGCCTAAATTTCGTCTTCGGACGAAGTGGCTACTTGAAAGCCTAAACTTCGTCTTCGGACGAAGTGGCTACTTGAAAGCCTAAACTTCGTCTTCGGACGAAGTGGCTGGTTAACAGCCTAAGTGACTGAGAAAGTTGGTAAACGCAAATGCAAAAATTTCTGTTTTATTTGAATAGAAATAAATATACATTGTTACATTAAGAAGGCGAGGAACCCGGAGGCTTTGGCTTACTAAAGCTAAGCCAATCTCTAGCAAAATCCCTGCCGGAGTTGAAGTTCAAAACATCATCTATACTAAACCTGCCCCGACCGCGTCCAGAAGCCGAACTTCGGCCTCTACCTCGGACATTCTGGCTCGCCCGACCCCGAACCCGACCCCGTCCAGACGCCGATCGCCGCTCTTGACTATAAATTTCTTGAGAATGGCGTGTCACAATCTTCGGGTCCGGGTCAGCAGACCTCGAAGATTCACCTCCCAAAAATTCTCTAGAAGTACGGTCGAGCAACTTCGGATCCGGATCGGAAGAAACTGAAGTCGCAGAACCAGCTTGTAAAGACAGACGCCGCTTCAGCTTCGGAAAGCGATCAAGGACTGTCTCATAAATGCTCGCCACGCGAACGAGCTCTTCAAACTCACCTCTAACCTGCCAGGATTCACTCCCAAATTCCTCCCTGTAACTTCGGCATCGGGCCTGGAGCTCCTTGACCTTATCGTAAGTCTCGGAAATCGTGGATCCCCCAGCTCGGTGAATTATGGTCTCGTATTCCATATGCTCTTCGACGATCTCTTTGCAAGCCTTGATGTCATCCCGAGCTCGCTGATACTGGTCTTCGAGCTCCATGTATCTGGCATGCATCTCATCGAGTTTTTCTAAAGAAGCCCGAAGTTTCACCTCGGCCTCGATCTCTATATTATTAGCCCGCTTCTTCCAGTTCGAAACATCGAGCTCGGCCACCTCTACGGCTCGGCGAAGCTCGGATATTTCTTGAACAAGGTGGGAGGCATCATAAAACTCGGGAGCAGACTACAGAACAAATACAAGCAAGGTTCAAAAAGAAATCCTTTTATTTATGTATAGCCGAAAACGGCGAAAGAAACGCCACCCTAACGGTGACGAAGTACAAAACTAAAAAAAAAAAAAAAAAAAAAAAAGGGAGAAGAGGGAAAGAAGCCAAAAATCGTGAAGTGTCAATTCACTACTTCACGATTTTCTCCTTCTAGGCCGACCTCTGGTTCCTCGAGGTCGTCGCGAGCTGGTTCCTCGGTGGTCTGTGCAACCGGGATCTTCTCAAGGTCGGCAATGACCGTCTCCAGGAGTTCATACCTGTCGGCGGGACATCGCCGAATAGTCCCTTCAGTGAGAAGAACCCTCTGCGCGGCGAGCTGTTCGACCACCGGGATTGAAGAACCGAGCTCCAAGAGCACACCGGCGAAGTCCTGCAGCGTTTCCTCCTCCGTCATGACACCATACCCGTACTTGGTTTTATCAAGCTCGGGGATGTCGGCGGCGATGTTGTCGAGCGCTGCAGAGACGATCGGGGTACTCAAGGCACTCGCCAACTGAACGGCCATGTGGGAGAAATGCCTCGACCGGAAGACACGTTCCACCACAGCTCGGAACACGTCCCCCTGTCCAGCCACCACCCCGGCAATCTCGTTGGTCAGCCGGTCCACTTCGGCCTCCAGCTCGGCGTTCTTCTTCTTCGCCTCTTCGGCGGCAGCCAAGGCCACCGCCTCCCTCTCCTGTGCTGCCTGTGCCGCGGCTTCGGCAGCATGGACCCTGGCCATCAGCCGATCCTCCGTAGCCGCAGCTTCGGCAGCCTGTGTTTGTAACTTGGCGACTCCACTCCTAATGAAGCTCGCCAAGCCCTGCAAAACCGCCTCGGCTCCCTAAAACCCGAAAACAAAGGGGAGATTAAAAAAGGAACAATCACTATGTATATGTAATATTCAGTTGTACACTTACTTCAGGGAATCCTTGGCTCGAGGTCGCGCCGCTCTCGACGATCGTCACTTCGGCATCCAACGAAGTCACGGCTCCTCGAGGTCGTCGGCCGACCACCTGCAGTGGAGAGGAACCATGGACAGGCGCCTCCAGCTGCGAACTTACGGATACCGACCTTGTAAGGTCGGCCGTCCTCTCTGACGACGCCGCCGAAGTCACCCTCTCCACCACGGAAACAGAGGGCTTCTGCCTTTTCCTCTTATTCTTGCCTTGTAAGGCGGCCTGGAAAGCTTGGGCATCCACTACAAAAAAAATATATATATATATGATTAGCAAAAAACGAAAGAAATCACGAAACGCAAGTCAGCGAAGCAGAGCCTCACCCAAGTCTGCGTCAGACACGGAGTTATACGGGCTTAGCCCATGATTCGCGAGCTCGGCCTCGGCATAATTCCTTTCAATGAGGCCGAGGTTCACCAAGCTCGTCTCAAGGTCACCGGTCGGTTTCCCAGTGTCTCGAGGAGCGAACTTACCCTTCATCCAAGAGTACAATGGGACACCTTCACACCGGCAAAAGAAGAACTTCTTTTGCCAGTTCGGCACCTTAGAAGGCGTCCCCAACTTGAACCTATTAATAGGGGAAAGGTAAGCCCACCCCGTCGGACCAAGCTTAGGCCTAAAAAACCTAAGGAACGACTCTACGGTAGGCGTACCACCACGTCGGCTGACCTCAAAGCAAAAGCCGATGATCTGCTTGACAGAGGGTGGCTGCAACTGACCTAACGCCAGTTCAAGCTCTTCTAAGAGCTCGACAAAAAAATTGTTCAAAGGGAACCGTAAACCAAAATGAAGGTAATCCTCATATACAGTAAAAAAACCCACAGGAGGCGAACTACCCCTATCAACATCACGAGGTAAAAGGAGTTCGACTGACTCGGGAAATAAAAAACTGCGGGCCAAACCCTGCATATGAGATACAGACATGGTGGAGGCCACAGCCAGAGACGCGTCAGACCCGACCAACGACGGGAATTCAATTTCCCTAAACGCCGGCGGGACTAACGCGCGGGTATATACATTCAGCCAAACCTTCGCCGGAAACCCCCTAACCGGCGAAGGCGAAACCCCTACGTTCTCACTATCACTATCTACTTGGGGAAAAGGAGAAGCATCCATTGTGAAGAAAATTACTTACTTGTCACAGATTTTCTGATCAAAAATCACCGAGAACTGGCTAAACGGCGGCGGTTGCAGAATTTTGGGGCTTAGGGTTTTCTCTTGCGCGATATTGAAAATCGATTGAGAAAAATGTGGTTTAGCGTACATAAGAAGCATTTAAAAGGCAAGGGCACGCCTTTTCAAATCCCGCCTCTTCACCTGCCCCAACCAAAAAGCGACGCGTGTCCTACCTACGCTGACAACAGCAGTCGCACATCACGCCACGTCTATTCAAGCTCGACCTCGTCAAAACGAGGCGGTATACATTTCGACTTCGTCAAGATCTCATTTCCGACGAAGCAATACAATTGAAGCTCGACCTCGTCAAAATGAGGCGGTATACATTTCGACTTCGTGAAGCTCGACCTCGTCAAAACGAGGCGGTATACATTTCGACTTCGTCAAGATCTCATTTCCGACGAAGCAATGAAATTCAAGCTCGACCTCGTCAAAACGAGGCGGTATACATTTCGACTTCGTCAAGATCTCATTTCCGACGAAGCAATGAAATTCAAGCTCGACCTCGTCAAAACGAGGCGATATACATTTCGACTTCGTCAAGAACTCATTTCCTACGAAGCAATGAAGTTCAAGCTCGACCTCGTCAAAACGAGGCGGTATACATTTCGACTTCGTCAAGAGCTCATTTCCTACGAAGCAATGAAGTTCAAGCTCGACCTCGTCAAAACGAGGCGGTATACATTTCGACTTCGTCAACACCACATTTCCGACGAAGCAAATACAATTCAACCTCGACCTCGGCCAGTTTACACCTCCCCACAATGACCTCGCTGCTCCGGTCTTTTGGGGGGGGATGTGATAGGATATGGCCCAACAGGCCCAGATCAGCTCGGCCCATTCCTAATTCCCCCGGCTCAATCAAGGATAAAGCCCAGCGGAAGTCAAGAAAGTCAACCAACTGCTCCCAACCACTCCACAGTGCAGACTTGCAGACAGGAGCACCCACGACCCCCAACCACTCCTGGAACACCCGTGACCTCCATCCTCTATAAAAAGGAATCATTTGTAAAGAAAGAGGCAGGTTGTAATAGCGGTTAGAACACGAAAATATAAAACATTCTCCTTCGTGGACGTAGATCTAATCAAAGATCGAACCACGTAAAAACCTCTCGTGTTCTTCATTCTCTCTCGTATAATCACCCTAAAATACACGATCGATCATGGCTCTATAGATTAATCCTTATGGAAATACTTTGAAATTACTAGAAAAATGCATGTGCAATGCACGAGCAATATACATGCACATTTTTAATTTTATCTATACTTATATAAAAAGATGTTTGTGTACAAAATATTAATGATCTATCATGTCCTTATTGAATTTTAAATTTAAGGTTAATAATGTAATATCATATATATATATATATATATAAAATTCAATACTATGTTAAATATCAATATTTCTTTCCCTGACTATATTCACTAACGGAGGTATAAAGAAATTCAGTAGCCAGAACTTTCGGTAATTACGAATATGAGCTTATAGTATTTTTTTTTTGGATCAGGAAACAACAGTTTATAGTACTACCTCCGTCTCATTTAAGTAGATCTGTATTCCGTTTAATCCGTCTCAACTAATAGGCTTGTTTCCTTAAATGGCAAAGAATACTTGACTATAATTAACTCTCTCTCCTCATAATTAATTATGGCCACACAATCTCCACTCTCTTAATTCTTGTATCTACAGGAACCGTCCCTACTTAAATAAGACGGAGGTAGTAATAAACTTGAGCTAATGGAGTTCTCCATTTTCATAATAAGTTCTCCTCCATTTATAGTAAAAATCATGTAATCCTCAAGTACAAGTAATAATATATGGTATCCTTATCTAATAAAAAAAAATCATATATATTCCTTTAGGGAAATTAATATATTACTATTTCAAATCCTTGTATTAATTCAATCGTTTGAAACACAAAAATAATAAAATGTGAAATATACATGATAGGCGGGCTAGTCGGCTGCCTAGGCGGGCTAGGCTGCTAGGCGGGGTAGTCGGGCTCTAGGCAGGCTGGTCGGGTTCTGGCGGGCTGGGCGGATTTGATTAGGGATTTAGAGTTTTAATTTTAAATTCATATATTTAGTTTATTTATGTTCAAATTTATGGATTTCATGTTTAAATTTATGAAAAATTATTATATACTATGAAATTTATTTGGAAGACTACTAAGTTTATGGAATTTTAGCTATTAATTAACATATTATATGTTTTATCATAAATTACAAATAAAATTATGAGTAATATCTGTTTATATAGTTTGTACTTTTGAATATAGTGTAAAAAGAATAAAAATAAGCATTATAATTCTAATCCGACTAGTCTCTGCCTCACCGCCCGACTAGTGCCTAGCGACTTTTAGAATATTGTTTGTACTTATTCCTAATTTATTTATTAAAGAACAAATTTTCGGAGCATATGTTGTAACTTGTAAGTGTGTATATATATATATATGTATATGTGGTTAATGGATTTAAAGATAGGTTAGACACACCGAAAACGATGCTATCTTTAAAGGTATTAATTCTTCCCATTTTGGTGCAAATGGTCTCAAGAAATTAACCTTCGTCCAGGATACAAAATTTATATCTCAGAAATTCGACGGTTACACTCCATCGAATTGCTTGAAGTAAAAGAACTGCAAGTTATAGATGATAGTAGGAAGAAAATGAATTTTCGTAGTATATATGGAGGCTAAGGTTTTCAAATCTTATTCATATTCCATTATGCTTTGAGCATTTATAGATACTGTGAGTGTATGAAATACACAATTTTTAATATTGACAAATTTATGTAGAAAGTGAAACGCGATGTAATACGTTGTGCAAATCTGTTTGTTTCAAAGTTCGTTTCACTTGAAGAGAAACCTGCTCGGACAACCAGCTTGAGGACAGATTCGGACAACTGGAGAAGATTTCCTTTGAAGATTCCTATTGAGAGTAGAAGATCTAGGTCGTATCTCAATATAAAGGAAATAAGATCGAATATATATCTTAGAGATATGTTCGTACGCTACAAGGAATCGAAGAAGGAAGGTTCCTTATTCAATAAGGAAAGGCCTCCGCGTTTCCAAGTTAGAATAAGACTCTCTTTTACAAGTCTATAAATACTCGATCAATTCATTGTTGAGATTGTCGAGTGATTTATTGTTTATAGCAAATACGAGAGTTGTGTGAGCTATTGGGTTTGAGTGTTTATTGTACAAGCAAGTTATAAGCTCAAGTTGGAAAAAGTTCACAAGTTGTTGATTTGTGAATTTGGGTAGGCCTAAGTTGAGAGGTGCTATCTTCACGTTCAGTATTGAAGAGAGTAGATGAGTGATGAGTCAATAGCAATCTGAGAGAGCTATACTTGTATCTCTGAATCTCTTAATATTGGAGTGTTTCCTTGGGATAGTTCCTCCTAGACGTAGGTGTGTTACAACCGAATTGGGTCACCAATTTCTGTGTGTTGGATAGATCTAGTTTTACATCTGGTTTCATAGTTAGTCTCTATTTAAAGTAAAATCACGGTACAAGTTACATAATTTCAGATACTTAATCGTTGCAGAAAACAGTTACTACTCTATCGTAGTGACACAAAGATTTGAAACTGTTTAATTGAAGAAGTGCCTTATCCCAAAAGCTTCTGGCAACCTCCGTATCACTTTTCTTTTATTTATTATTATCTTTATTAATCTATTATATAGGAAGTGGTTCATATGAGAACCATGATTAGTATAATATTAGTTTCAAGACACATGTTGATGAGAAATGTAAATAACAATTGAAAATTAATTTTCTCCTTCTTAAGGAAAAAAAAACCAACACATTATATTGATCAGTTTAAACCCGAAGACACTGTACCATTGAATAATGAATATGATGCATTCTCGTTAAAAAGTTGAGTCCCGGGAACAAAATGAAAAAAACAATTCATTTGTCGTTAGAAGTAGTGAGCCCTAATTCCTGAATTAAAGAGGAGCAGTAATCGATAATATTTTTCTTTAATTACCATATATATATAATATTATATTAATATATATATATATATATCATAGCATAATATTGTTCCTAAATTAATATACAAGCAGCAAAATAGGTAATATATATTTGTAAAATAAGACTTATATATATATATATATATATATATTGGAATTGTTTGTTAATTAAAGATGGCCTATTCTTTCTGGAAAAAATAAAAATAAAATAAAATTAAAGATGCCTATTCTATGAAGAATATAATAATTAATAAGACAGCGAAAGCAATATTTGATTTAATTTTTTCAAATGACTAATATTTGATTGATATTAATTAATATTAGGCATTAATTATCTTTTCTCTAATAATCTCTTTTCTTTCTTTCTTTTTTCCCCCTAAATAAATGTGAGATCACTGAGATGTAATGTTATTCTTAACATTATATATGTATGTACCAAAATCATTAATTACATGATATTTATTACCTGATTTAGTTTAATAATCTTTTTTATTTAGTAGGGTTACGTTAATTCATATTTTTAATTCATTTTTACAATTGAAACTAAACTTATATGCTAAAAAAATAATATATTATAAATCCTAATTATATTGGGTTAATGAACCCTAGTCGTCAAAGTTGGTAAAAAATAAACAAAGCCGTAATATTACATAATGTTTTTTTTTTAAATAAAAAAAAACAAGAAAAACATTCATAGCGCAATTCTCACCACTAATTGATATTGTTGGTACTTGTTATGTTTTGAGAAGTATAAGAGCATCTCCTGCCGAGAGCCCATTTTAGGGGTTTTCGGCCACTTTCCGGTGGAGAGGGGCTCTCTCTGAAAAGCCCCTCCGGCCCAAGGGCTCTCTCCCCAGGACTCTCTCTATTTTAATACTATATTATTTTTAATTTTTTTAATTGATTTTTGATTTTATTTTTTTAATTTGATCTTCATTTCGATTTTATTAATTTTATTTTGAATTAAAAAAAACATAATTTTTGGATTTTTATTTATTTATTTAATTGAAACGAAATACAATAATGAAAAAAAAATACACTAAGGAAGATAGCTACTATTCGATCATGCTCCACATTTTAGCTAGGAGGATTTGATGTTGCTCCAACTGTTCCTCTGACATGTGGCTCGTATCTATGACGAGCAACTTGCTATACGAAGTCATAATCTTGCTCTTATAGGCTTGGGTCTTCTTCTCCAAGACGTGCGCTTTCTTTTGTGCCAAAGATAAGTAGGTATGATTAATCTCGGTGTTTGATTGCAGAAACTGCGTTTCGTCTTCGTCAAGGACGGCTTCCAAATCGACCGTCTCTTCAGCTTCTTTTCCTCTTCCTTTATTCCGAGCTTGAGCCTTTGCTTGTTTGGTCCCGATCGGCCGGCTACGTTCATGCAAATATCCATCCTCCTTCTGTCTATCGCCAACTGCTGGGTCATCGGAAATGCTGGACCAAATCTTGACGAGATGTTCTAATTCCTCCGGACTGTACAGTACGACCTTGGTCATTTCCGTCGATTCTGGCGCCGCCTTAGATGCCGTCGCCTTGCCCCTTACTTTTTTCTTGGCCGGTTTCAAAACTGGCTCGAACGAGCTCAACAGATTTAGCCCTTCGAGATCTTGCGTCACACCTCGACTTTCCTTGGACGGCGGAGTTTTGAAATGATCGAAAACGGACAGAGAAATGTCTTGATAACCGATAGGAGAATAGCCCATCACTCTGGAGGGAGTACTTGCGTAGGGAGCGAATCCGAGGTTGGATTGCGGCGGCGGCGGATTGTTGTTGTATTGAGAGGAAGAACCAACGGGAGCTTGGTTTTGTAGCAAAGCGAGAAACTCCTCATCATCCCTAGCAAGATTTTTTATTTTTCAAAAATTTGAGGGATGTTTTTGAGATAGATTTGTGTGATAATTGTGTAGGTGGAGATATGAATATATAGGAAAAAATGGAGATTTGGCCGTTGGGCCTCCAAAGTTATTTTTAATTAATTTATTTATATATGTTTTTTTTGCCATAAAATGCTTAAAAAAAAAGGTCGTTGACGTCAGCATCGCGCAGGAGGGCGGGCTCACTCCCTGCGGGAATCGCCAGTGGCCGACGGGCTCGCAGGAGGGGCTCGGCAGCGGGCTCGAGCCCCTCGAAATTGGCGGGCTGGAGATGCTCTAAATAGGTGTGAGATATTAATCGTCGATCCAAGATGAATACCGGAAATTAAAGTACAAGGGAAGAGAAATAACTGGATTTCTAGTTCTCATTATCATGTAACGTGGAAAATCGTATACATTATACAACAAATTAAATAAAAAAGCTGAGCCAAAAAAACAAATAAATAATTAAATAAAAATATTACACAATTTAACAATTTGCAAAAAACAATGATTAGTGGTTTGCAACACATATATGAAATGATTACTCATCTCAATTTGCAACTTAGGGAGGGACTTTGGGCGATCATAATTTGTCTTACAATTTTTGAATCTAATTGTAGCCCCGTATTGGAACACGTGGACTATTTTTTGAATACACTTTGTGACAATAAGGTTTTGTTTCATCTGATTTTATTTAATTTTATTTACTGTTATCTGCTTGCATTTCTATATATTTTATTTTGAGATGATTTTTTTTTTTTTTTTATCTAATTGATGTAGCTAATAGTAAAAGTCATTCCTCTAACTATCGAGAAAGTTTTACTATAAATAGCAATTTATCCACATCATTTATTTAATATGTCATATGTGACTTGATGTTTATAATTAATATTTTTTGTTAACTTGTTATTTTTAAATTTCTTTTATATGCAATAAATTGTTAAAAATTTATTAAAACCATCTTCATATTTTATTATATATATATATATATATATATATATATATATATATATATATATATATCAATAATTAATTGATGTACATCTGTAACATCCGGTGCAGCAAGGAGAGCAACACTAGATTTCTCTTAATTTTGGAATATAAATTAATTTTATTTATGAAATGAAAAAATGAGAACAGAAGCGTGCAATCCAAGAATATCAAGAGAGAAGAGTAACTGCCCTTAATGCTGACTCAGCAAAGATAATTAACCGACTCCATTAGTGCGCTAATTAGGAGTATAAAATCTGTTAAGCAGTTCATTTCAGTACCTCTTCTCAGCGTGACTTCCACTGATCGCCCTTCTCTCTCTCTCTCTCTCTCTAGAAACAGAAAGGCATTCGCGTTTCCCGGAAGAGACTGCACTCGCCGGACAAGACCTCGCCCATTCCGTCGCGGCATTGTTGGTTTGTACTTCACGCGCCACTCTATCTTACTTTTATTTTCCAGATTTTTTTGTGTGCATGGCGGCGGAGCTCTATTTTGCGAGTATTTTATATGTGTGTAGGCAGTAACCGTATATCGTCTTAGATTGAGTATATTTATTGGTTCGCGAACGGATTTAGCGTAAAATAGATTTGATTTCTTCCACCGTTGTATGCGGATTTGAGTTTTTCACGAACTGACCGGGGAGAACCGAAGAGTACCGATCGATTTGTTAATTTTGATTTACTTGAATCGTGGTTTTGGCGTTTTTGAGTTAGATTGTTAATCGCATTTCAGTTTTCGTTCACAGTATGCGAATTTCAGCTATTCTATTCCGTTGTAGGACTTGAGCATACTTGTTATTTCTGGATTTGTACTTCTGTTAATCGTAATCGGAGTATAGAATTAGTAATTTTGTGATGCGGTTGATTAGGGTGCATATCTTCATGGAATCGATGCCTGCACTTTTTCTTTTTGAGAATATTAATGCCTGCACTTGAATTTGTTTTTGCACTTAAGTTCAGAGAATTTTCTTGGCAGAAAACTAATATTCTTTGGAGTTTTTCTTTGAAAGAAAAACTAATTTTCTTGTTGACAATGTTTCTGCAGGCATAGCATTTTGAAAGTTGATTCAAAGCGAAGTTGCTAAGGAGACATTCTCTGATTTTGCAGGTGCTTGTTTACTTCTAAAGCTATGAACTCTGAACCTATTACATTCCTACTACTTGTATGCAGCCAATAATCATGTGTTATGATCTGCATTATTTCACTTCCGTTTCTACTCCTGATAAGCCCATTCTTTTGTACCTTCATGATGGTTCTTGTTCAATGTGGAATAATCTATCTTACTTCTAAGGTTACATCGAAAAATGTTGTTTACATCTCCACTTTCCATCATTACCTCATTTATATTTCTGAACTGATACAGCTCTCAATGCTAATTGTGTTTAATACAACCGACTCATTGGAATGTTATATGTCATTTATATGCTCATCCCTCTACTGAAATTCAAGAAAATCTTGTTGATGGTGATTCTGCTATTTTAAAATCCTGTGATGTTTGCTGTTTCTTTAAACAGCTTAGCTCAGAATTCTACTTTCGCCTCTAATTTCCACTATTGTATTTCTTGTATTTCTATATCTCTACAATCCTTGATTTTGATTCCAATGTCGAAGAAAATTGCAGTAAACTGTTAGATTCTCTTAATGTTATAGATGGCTGACAAGGAACCTGATGATTTGAAGAGGGGGCCTTCTGATGTTCTTCTGGACCCAGTCTCGAAAAAACCCCCCGTGGTGGTACTGATCAGTCTCAAGGATCTGAACCCCAGAATACTCAGCCTGATGAGCAGCCAACACCAGACCTAGAACTGCAAGACATCCTCCCTGAAGAGTACGAGTGGAAGATATGTGATATGAGTTCTGATAGGGAAGCCAATGAGGTTACCAGCTTCGTGAAGAAGTACTATCTTCAGTGTGAATCCAGCCAAATTGAGTTTGAATACTCCAAGGACTTTCTTCAGTGGTCCTTGCGCCCTCCAGGTTTCAAGAAGAATTGGCATATCGGTGTTCAAGACAAGTCCACAAAACAGCTTGTTGCTTTCATTGCTGCTGTTCCAGTAAACATCAGGCTGCATGAGAAGGATGTGGTGATGGCTGAAGTGAAGTTCCTCTACATACTTCAGAAACCCAGATCACTAGGGCTTCAGCAACTTCTGATGGAAGAGATGGCACAAATTGTTTCCACGCATAGTGTGCACGTAGCCTTTGCAGCGCCTGATGATTTCCCTACTATGCCACTTGCAACTTGCCAGTGCTGGATTCGGCCACTGAACGTCGAGAAGCTCATTGATCTAGAATTCATCAAACTTGGGGAAGGGAAGACTGTTGAGACAGAACTAGAGTTGAATAGCTTGCCAACGTCCCCTCCGACCCACGGCCTAAGGAAAATGGAAGTAAAGGACATACCTTCAGTTACAACTCTTCTCCGGTCCTATTTGGGCAGGTTTGCTGTTGCTCCCAGGTTCAATGAAATTCATGTAGGACATTGGTTTCTTCCTCGGGCAAATGTTGTAGAAAGTTATGTGGTGGAGGAGAATAAAGACATCACACATTTCATTAGCTTCCACCTCCTCCCTTTCTCTATCCTTGGGGTGCAGGACTCTACTATAAATACAGCTTGCTCGCTCTACAACGTGTCTACAAAAGCTCAACCGCCTGAGCTTCTCATGGATGCTCTGGTACTTGCAAAGTCGCATGGTGCGGATATTTTCAAAGTTCTTGACATCATGGACAACAATGGTCCAGTTCTGGAGGGTCTGAAGTTTCGCGACGGTCTTAAACATTACTACTATCTGCACGACGACAGCCCGAGTGAGGAGTTGAAACCATCGCAGGTTGGGTTTGTGATGTTCTAAAGCAGTCCTTTTAGTATTTCCAACTGGCTGATGCAAGGCTTATGTTACATGCTCCCTCGCTTTCTGCTAGGTTGTCTAAACCATCTCTCTGCGAAAACTATACTCCCATTTCTCCTATACTTTTGCTGCTCAAAACTATCTTTCTGGACAAACTATACACTCTTTTAGGTGGTTTGAATGCTTAGGTGGTGCATTCGAACGGTTATAACCTTTGCTGCTTAAAACCATCTCACTTTTGAAAAAGTATACTCTGTTTTAGTTGGTTCATATGCTTAAGGGGTGCATTGAACAGTTATATACTGGAAATGATCTTTGGAAACACTATGCTCTGCATTTTGTAGTTATGAATGAGTTAGCAGAGCCATTCTTGGTTGAATATTGTGTTTAGTATCTTGTCAATGTTGCATTATATCATACTATATTACTTGTTGAATAATAACTGCATGCTGCCAACTTTCTGCAGTAGAGGCGAAAAAGGGCGATGAATTCTGCCTGAGCTATGGCACTGAGGCCATTATTTCCTTTGATATTGGTTGAAAGTTTTGCAAAATGACCATTTTTCCAAGGTGATTCCGTATAACTAATCAGAACTGAGTGCAACTCTTTTAGACTAGCTAGAGTATGACCATGAAGCATTACTTGTTTCTGATTTCGGCCCTAAATAAGCATTAGCATGAACTATGAAGTATATGTCTGTCATTACCATTATTTGATAGAGTCTGATGATGCAGTGACCATTTTGCATGATTTCTCCATACAATTTTGCATGGTCAAACATGAACATTTTAGAACAGGTTAGGATTCTATCTCATTATATCGTGCTTTCTCGATTTCATTACTTTATTATTATTATAGTTATTCAGCTACTCTTGGTTTCTAAGATTCTACTTGGTTATTTTGTCTTGTCTAACAAAATGTTTTCTAATTGAGGAGTTGGTTCTTTTCTTAATTAATTTGGTTATTTTCTACTGAGACCTGCATGGCATGTCATATCGTGATTATTAATGAAATCTTGACTAGTGTCTTTTATTTAGTTTGGACAAATTTTGGATTATAGTTTAGTCTGCTAATTTTATATACTCCACACTTCAATACTGTTTTATAAATAAACTTGTATCTTACAAAATTATAGGGCGGTAAGTCTATTATATCGCAATACCATTCAAATAAATTTCAAAATGGATAGCTGTGGGTATTGAACAATTTGTGAAGGTCGTCGACTGTCACGATTAAATGGGCTTTTTCAGTTTCCTAATATCCAAATACTATATTGAGGATCAAAAACCTACCTTTCCCATATTATGAGTCGGAAATATTGAGAAGCGACTGCCGCCTTGTTGAAGAATACCAGTATCTATCTATACATAAGAAACACCGATCATGAGTAATTGTTCTCCACTTTCTTGCCATTTGTTTCTATGAATTATCTGCTATGAATTATCTGGAGTTCAGGGGCGAGGCCAGAAATTTTTGATGGGGTGGGCTGGTGGCCAAGATTAGACGGCGACGACTCTTCTCTTCTCAAAAATTGGCATGGGCTCGACCAATAATCTCCGAAAATAGTCGAAATTATAAGAACTAATTTTTTTTTTTTTTAATGGGGTGGGCTTGAGCCCACCTTTGCTTCAAGGGGTGGCCTCGCCACTGCTGGAGTTGGTGAATTGAATTGAATTAAATTTTATTTCAGGCAAGGTTCACGGTTCGTTGGCTCGCGCCGGAAAAGTGAAAGGGCAGACGCCGCGTGTGGACAAGCAAGATAAGTAGGAGAAGCTGCGCCGCCGCGCTCACAAGCGCATGCAGTACCCGCCGCTTCGTCGCCGCCGGTAACTCCCTCCATCTTCTCCTCCTTTAATGACTTCTTACTGATCTTGTGTTTTGATTCTTTTTGTTTAAGAAGCAAAGTAGGAATTAATCTAGTTTTAAACAATTTTTAACGAAGCATATACTACTTACTATATTATTGTTGTTGAATTTGCTGTTGCAGTTGTTGGCTTTGGAAAGAAGAGGGGACCTAACTCATCAGAGTAGTCACCAAGTCCAGCAATTTCGAGTTTTGACTCCTTGCACATAATTAATTATTTAATTATGTGAATATCTTCAGCTTCTTTTAATTTTTCCCTTCTTTGAATTGGCGATTGTTTTGTTCTAGTTTCGATAGTTCCTTTTCGACTCCTTTGATTATATTGTCATGGAATGGTTGACAGAGAACATATTATTGTAGAAAGTATGAGTAATCATCTGAAATAAAAGCTTATTAAAATTTGCAATTTTCATATAATGCATGTTTGACTTAATTGCGTGGTGAAAGGACTTGCCGAACAAAATTTAGATTCTAAAAATAAACTCATAGATATTCGATGATTTTGTAATGGGATGGTACCTTGTGTCGGTCGATTATTTTCACATGAATTCTCTTTTCCCCTTTCAAAAAAAAAATAATCTCTTTTCCGACAAAAAAGAAGAAGAAAGAAAGTCAAATATCGATTGCTTAGAAGATTTAATCAATATGATAACTCATAGTACTAAAATAAGTCACCCCATTTGTCTCTTATTTATTTATTTATTATCGTTTTAACCAAGACAACTTCATACAAGCATGAAATATAACTCCAATTTGTGTTGTTATTAATCTCATGGAGTTCATATCCAATGTGTATATGGTTAATATGTTCATGGTTGATTGTATGTATCAATTATAAAATTCAAATCATACAATTATATTTTAACCCTTCTAAAATAAATTGTCAAATTATTGTTGACGTGAACATGGAGCATTCCGAAAGATAAAAAAGGACATTGATGAAAATGTTAACAGATTGGTGCAATTTTAAACCTAAAAAAAACACACTTTATACAACACACTTATATAAAAAAAACCTGTTAAATTATTAATATTATCATGATTCCTAATATCACTATTTAAGAGAATTTAAGAGAATATTTAGTTTTAGAGAATTTAAGAGAATATTTAGAGCTTGCTTGGTATGATGGAATGGAATGAGGTGGAATGGAATGGAGGTAGAAATCATGTAGAAATTTGTACATCATTTGTACCTCCATTCCATTCTACCTTATTCCATTCCATCATACCAAGCACCACCATAGTTTTTAGATCATCTTAGGAGTAGGAAACAAGTGAGAAGAGAGAGCAACAGAATAGAAGGATTCAGAACTTCATTTACTATATTGTCATCTAAAGAATGTCGAAATTCCCTGCTCACTGAATATCTCAAACCGAAAACCCCAAAAGAACGGAGGGCTAAAAAGGTCAAAGAAAACAAAATAGAAACACGTGAATTAGAGGCGGTTAAACAAAACTTCACTCACTTTTCAAATTAGCTATTTCTCTCTCTATTCCTCTCTCTCTCTCTCATACATTTCAGGCGCGCAAAGTTTTCTTCGATTGATCTACGATTCCATTCATTTGTTGCGTTGATTGTATGAGGTATGATCTCTCTTCGTTCTGGTTTCGTTCGATCCATTGATTATATGATCTATGCGTAGAATTGTTTATAAGTAATAATTTATTGTCATATTCAACCGTCACATTACATTGAGATGTATGATCATGTTCAATTTGTGAACAAAATTTTAATGATTTCTTTGATGTTTAGTGTTAAAGTGTTAAAATGATTGTAGAGCCTACGTCTCAAAATGTAAAGATTCAGTAAATGGAGGACATAGGGAGTAAGAATTTCCATTAAGTAGCTTATATCGAGAATTAGTGTTGGCTATCCAATTTCTTTTTCGTATCATTATTGTGAGATGAGATACATATAATTTTGGAAATTTTTTTATGGAATTTGATGGATAATTTTTTTAATTATTATTTTATTGATATTATTATTATTATTATTATTATT
This sequence comes from Mentha longifolia, assembly GCA_001642375.2. Classification (NCBI taxonomy): domain Eukaryota; kingdom Viridiplantae; phylum Streptophyta; class Magnoliopsida; order Lamiales; family Lamiaceae; genus Mentha; species Mentha longifolia. The sequence continues at coordinate 18,325,719 of CM038121.1, forward strand.
ATTATTATTATTATTATTCGAGACAATAGAAGCATGAATTCATGAGAGTGCTTTGACAAGTAATGATTTCTTTGATGTTTGCACTTACAGGAGAGTGCGAGACGTTGTTAGTCACGTGCCATACCTATACGTATATGTGATGGTTTTGACCAATTAAATTGAGGTAGACATACTAATAGTCGGTCGTTGGTTGGCATCATAAATCGTACCCACTTCCGTTCACAATATTAATATACTGTATTTTATTTGTCCGTTCATAATATTTGTGTTTATAAATTTATTTTTGGATGAGAATCTCATCTTCATTAGTAGGGATGTCAATTTAGCCCGAAATCTGCGGGTTGACTAGAGTAACCCGAGTTAAAACCGGGTTAGGGTTGAATATTTCTAACCCGAAAAAAATTTCAACCCGAATGACCCGAACCGAACAGCCCGAAACCCGATAGGGCTAGCTCGGAAACTTGGCGGGTTGGCCCGATAACCCGAAAATTTTCATTAATTAAGTGTTAATTAATTTTTATTACTTTGTTTCATATATTAAAATTTATGTCTTGATTCAAATATTTGTGAAAAATATTACAATTTTCTATTATAAGTTGTATTCATCATAATATTTTCTCTATTTTGTATTTCACCACATAACAAAAAATAATTAATATAATCATTAAAAGAAAAATATCTTCACATCTCATTGAGCTACTTATTATATTATGCAAGTTGGAGTAACATAATATGAAATAAAGTGACTTCGATGGTATAATATGATTTATTTATTTTTATAAAATTATTGTTATAAAAAAAATCGTCAACTTCTTGACCCGACGGGCTAGCCCGAGCCCCGAAGTTTAGGGTTAGGGTTGAAAATTTATAGCCTGAAAAAAACTCAACCCGATTCAACCCGAACCGAATAACCCGAAACCCGACAGGGCTGACCCGAACCCGCTCAGGTTAGCCCGATTGACATCCCTATTCATTGGTATTATTTTTTTACCATCTAAAGTCAATTAAAATACACTTCAACTTCAATATACATTACAAAAAGTGAAGATGATCCGCATATAAATATTTTGAACGGAAGGATTATTTGTTTTCAAGTTACTATTACTTATTAACTTGCCCCAATACATGTCACTAACATAAAGGAGTGTCAATTTAGCCCGAAACTTGTGGGTTGGCCTAGAGGTGCCCACGGTTCCGGAACCGAACCGAAATTTCATAACAGAAACCAAACCGGCGGTTCCGCTGGTTCCTCAGGACAGTTTAGAACCGCCGGTTCCGGTTCCGGTGGGCACCTCTAGGTTGACTTGAGTAACCCGGGCAATTATGGTCAAATATATTTCTAACCTGATTTTTTTTTTTTCAATCTTAACAGGCCAAACCGAACAACCCGACAACCCGATAGGGCCCCTGGCAAGTTGACGGGGTTGACCCGATAACCCGGATTTTTTTCATTACTTAATTTTTTAAGTTTATTACTTTGCTTCAAATATTGAAGTTTATATCTTGATTTAAATACTTATGAAAAATATGGAGTATAATTTTATATATTAAGCTGTACTCATCATATAATTTTATATGCTAAGTTATACACATAATACAAAAAACGATTATTACGCTCATGAAATGAAAAATATCTTCATATTTTCACATCTCAAGTAGTTACTTATTACATATTATGTAAGTTAGAGTCAAATAATACGGGGCAAAGTTTCTTAGATGATACAACATGACTTATTTATTTTTTACAAAATTACCATTTTAAAAAAAATTATACATTTTTTCTGTTTTTCGTAATTTTTTGACCCTACGGGCTAGCCTGAGCCCCAAAGATTCAAGGTTAAGGTTGAAAATTTTTAGCCCGACAAAAATCCAGTCCAATTCAACCCGAACCGAATAAACTCAAACCTGATAAAACTGACTTGAAACCGAACAGAGTGGCATGATTCACATCCTAATAACATTTGTATGAGTTTGAAGTGACTTGAAGCTATGTTGAAAAGCAAGACATTTGTGTCAAAATGTGGGGGTGAGTAAAGCTTGGCGTTGGGTTACCTATGAGTACCTTAGTATCAAATTGTTTAATATTATTTCTCGAGTCTTTCGGCAAGAAAATGCGTATAGTGAATAGGTTAAACGAAATTACATTTCATGTTATTTTTGTTGGGATATATTATGTCAACACTTTAATATGTGTTGGGTGATGAATTGTCGAGTTAAAAATCTTGATAAAATTAAACTTGATGACTACATCTATGACAATGTATGCAATAAGCCATAGCCCTTGTGTTGGGTAGTCCATTGCAATGGATTTGATGGTTTTGTTTAGATGTAGTGAGCCTATGGTTGATAAATTTAGTTTAATTCGGTCTAATTAGTTAACATAAAGGTCGATAAATTCAAAAGTAGTTAGACTATATTTCTTTTAAGATTTCAATTTTTAATTATAAAATCTTAACTATGATTCGATATGAAGTTTTATAATTTATAAATAATATGGAGTAAATAAGTAATGCGACATGGAAGAGAATTATTTTTGTGTGACATTTCGGTTTATTACAGTAAATGGCGATTAGATTACTTTCATAATAATTAACAACAGTGGTGGACCTAAGTAGGGGCGAGCATAGGCTGAAATCCCTACGATGGTTGACGAAATATCTATGCATTAAATTTTTTTTTGTCGAAATTTTATAATCATGTCATGTCGAAGATTTTTTTTAAATTAGTCTATCGGTGATTTTATCCTTAGTCTGCCCCTGATTTACAATAATTGAAATATTTTATAAATAGAATGACCGATTTTGGAAATATATAATAGAATTGAATTGATTTTCAGGACATACTTTCTTTGTTTCATCTCATTTGACTCATTTCATTATTTTATATCACTTATATATTCAACAAACGAGTCAAATGAGATGTAACTAAGGGAGTAGTATAGACAACAATTAAATACTTAAAGAATATTGCAGAAATTAAATTAATTAGCAAAAATGGAAGTGGGGTTGAGAAGAAGCACGCGTAGGAATTTGTCTGCATTTCCACATGCAAACTACACAACAAATTGTATTAATGAGAGACAAAAGCATAAACTCAGTTCAGCTATAAAACTTGGCATTAAATACTCTTTGGGAAGGCCATCACTTGTCTCTTTCTAAGGATCTTTACCATTGTACTTCTCCTACACGTCTCTCTCTCTCTCTCTCTCTCTCTGCATGGAATGGAACTCGCTTCCAGTTGCTGCTGCAGGCTACGCTCATCTTCTCACTGTAGATGAGAGAGAAACAAACAATCTACGTACAGATGTCCATTCTTAATATATAAAAGGTCAATTTTCAAATAATTAAATAAAAAATGCGAGGAAGTAATTGACTTGATGGCGCATTTATAATATTCCACTGAGGAGAATGATTATATAAGTTGTATATTGGATGAGAGTAGATGCAATTTGTTCTGCTACTAAAGAGTGACTACTTATATAAAAAATAGAGAGTAGAGCAAATATATTAAAGCATGCAACATATTATGATGCCCAACTCTATGGAGGAAGTGGGAGAAGACGACCACCAATTCCAAACTGTTGCTCATGTCAATACGACGTCGTCTCGGAAGAAACGCAATCTCCCCGGGAATCCAGGCAAGTGATCGATCCGTATATTGACAACGAAGCGCAATTCAATTGTTAAGACATTTCCCATCCAAACAAATATCCATAAAACAAACCCTAATTTCATATATATTACAGATCCGGAAGCAGAGGTGGTGGCGTTGTCCCCGAAAACCCTAATGGCGACGAACCGGTACGTGTGCGAGGTGTGCCACAAAGGGTTCCAGCGGGACCAGAACCTGCAGCTGCATAGGAGAGGGCACAACCTCCCTTGGAAGCTGAAGCAGAGGCCGGCCACGCAAGCGAAGAAGCGGGTGTTTGTGTGCCCGGAGGCCGCCTGCGTGCACCACAACCCGGGGCGGGCGCTGGGCGACCTCACGGGGATCAAGAAGCACTACTGCAGGAAGCACGGGGACAAGAAGTGGAAATGCGACAAGTGCTCCAAGCGCTACGCCGTCCAGTCCGACTGGAAGGCCCACGCCAAGATCTGCGGCACCCGCGAGTACCGCTGTGATTGCGGCACCGTCTTCTCACGGTCAGTCTAATTTATCACTCCCTTCCTCCCATTCAAATTTTTATGTGTTAATGTTCCGAACTATCATACAAAGTGAACACCTCTTCTACGTATGGTAACTCAAACTATATAATCACTCAAAAGTAAACGCAACCTTAGTGACTCCATCTCTCGTATCTTTGACGGACAGGAAGGGCAGTTTCGTGACTCACAGAGCGTTTTGCGACGCGTTGAGCGAGGAGACGTATCGGGCAAATCAGAATCTTGTAGCTAGTACCGGACCAACACTCCACAACCAAGCTCAAGACCTCTCCTCTTCTTCAGCAGATCATGCTCTAAACCAGCCATTACCATCGAGCTCACATCAGATGATGATGACTACCAATTTCGATCCGTTCCACGGCGCAACAACTCTGATTCCAAACTCGAAAGCACCCGCCATTGCAGGACTGAGTAGCCCACCTCTAGCACTAGCCTCTGCTTACACCTCAGCAACTGCTCTACTTCAGAAGGCTGCTGAAATGGGCTCAAAAACCAGTGACACTTCTCTCTCTCCATTTTTTCTGAGAGGATTCAGTACTGGCTACTTCAATGGCAGCATGAATTCTGCTCACAAGGGCTCTTCTGCAGTCCAAATATCTGCTGTTTCGAATGGAATGCATGCAGCAGGTTCGGATTCTGCTACGGGTAGAGGCGAGGTTGCAGGAGTGGGCTTGTATGATTTTCAGATGGAAGAGAAGATGACCGTCGATTTCTTAGGAGTGGCGCCTCCGGTTTTCAACGGTAGAAAAGGATACGGAGATGACGAGCCTGAGTTAGGTTCGGTGGGGCAGAGCTTACAGGATATGCATTCCCAATGGTGATTTGTTAGTTAGTTGCAGAATGAAACAGCAAAATGTTGATCAAGAAAGATGATAAATCTGTATTGAAAATCGATTTGTGAAAGTCTACATTCATCAAGAATCCTAATTAATCTGATCATGGCCCTAACCCTATTTCTACCAATACAAAAGAAAGTGTAACATCAAAGTGTAATGAGCCAAGTGAGTCCTAACTCTTCTCCTCAAGCCAATTTCATGCAAGCAATGCACATCTCGAAGAAAGAAGAGTGATCGAATCTCTGACCTTCTCCCGTTTTCAGGTCATCTCCAACTGCCTCTCTCTTCCCAGTCATGTCTAGGCTGTGTCCTGCATCTCTCCAGCCTGCCCAAATTCGCACCTCGATTCCTCGTATCCGCAAAATCATCGACACTAACACGTCTCCTTCCCATCTCCACGTCCGTTTGCGGGCCCGTGTATAAAGCTGCTTTCGCACAAACTGGCGAATCGCTTTTGACAAATGCCCTGAAGTTGTTCCGGGAACGAGGCAACCTTGTGCAGAACACTTCCATGCAGTTTCTTGCGATTCCGAGGTTGTAAGGGTTCATCTTTCGATCATATTGATACCGGAAATTCTCGTACGTCGTCTGTATACAGAAACCGAGAATTGGATGTGATGCATTATCATAGAAAAAACAAATTGAAGTTTTTTATAAAAAAAAAGGAAGAAAGAAGAGAAAACCTGGTTTGAGGAAATTAAGTATAGGTGAAAGGTAGTGAGGCCTCCAACAAACCAGCAAATGACAAAAGTATACATGATGAGGATTCCCGAAACGGGTGACAGTTCGATGGCTTTCCAGATGGTACAATGATCCTTGTGCATTATTCTCAGGATGTTTATCGTGCACGAAAATAGTACGTGCAAGCACAGGAGGGTCGTAGACGATACGAACATGAAAAAGTACCTGTAATTCCTCTGTTTAAAGCCAGAAATTTGCAGCCAGATTTCAGTAGATTAGTTTTGATAACAAATAAATATGGAACAACTGAGATTCGAGAGAGATACATAGTATGATATACGTAAAATTCAACGTAAAAAGTGAGCACTGGAAATGATCACTTATCAAACAAGCTTCCTGCTCAGGACAGATTGATAAAAGACATGATTGGCTACTTGAACGATTCAACTATGAAACGAGTTCAGAATTTGTCAATCCATGGATGATGAAGCGCTGGTAGAACCGAGGCACTAACCTTTCCAATGCATTGTCCCACCCACGGGCAATGGTGATCGAAACGCTCGACACAGTTATTACATATCGAGCAATGGGAGCACCGTGGAGGCCGATACAACATGCATGTTTGACAATATTTTACCTTCACAACTATCCCATTGATAGACATGTTTTTCGTCAATGGCACGCCGTGTGCACTACTTTGGCTGCCACCCCAGTCTGTGGATACAGATACGCCAGAGCTATCATCCTCGAGCTCAGGAGGTCCAGGATTTCTGGGAATAATCCCTGGATCACTTCCAGAAGTCAGAAAGAGAAGAACAACGATCTGCAAAGAGGAACTAGGTAAGAAATTCGACTATTCTCATATTCAGGCCCAAAAATGTACCAGTGGTAATAATAGAAGACAAGAGTTCTATAAAGGCTAGCTTCCATTTATGTACTATCAACCAGGATCACAGCATGCTATCTACTAATGTCAATAAACAATGGATTTAGCATATCTTACATGATCCATAAGTGAGATGAAAATGCATTCTACCTGATAAAATTATAAAGTAAAAGAACTCACATATGCAGTCAATATAACAGAGGAAACGACGAGAAGAATTCCTGCTCCATGCGAAAATGAGCCAATAAGGCCTTTGGCAACAAATCCCCAAAACAAGATCACCGGAACTAGGATTAGGGACAACGTGAGGAAGATAGACCTGATGTCGGGACCAAATATGACTCTGCCACCAAAGAAGAATTTCTGCAAGATGTTTAAGAAAAGTAAGCACACAGACTCTAGTTCCAAGTCAATTGAATAAAGTGCAATCACATCTCGTAGAAGAAACAATGAACCGGTACTGAATTTATCTACTGTTCTAAGCCATGAATAAAAGTAGTCTTCTTCCTCTATTTCCCAGATTATATTAGTTACAGTTCGTTATACTTATCCCCTAAAACACTCAGCAGCTGATTAGTGATCAAGAAATGAAATGAATATAACATGGTATCAAGACCTTAATACTCACAAACACTAGCATGATTTCGAATTCGAAATCTAGTTTGCTTTTCTGCAAGTGATCAATACTAAACCAAGGGCATGCGTGAATAAATATACCGACAATGCTCACATACTTCTCCAAAATGAATATTCCATTGAAGAATTAGAGTTGCTTCCTCTGCTCATTTCAAAAGTTAAACTATGAAGCAATAATCCGTTTCATAGGAATCTCAATCTCCATATCATTTAGGCATAAATAAACATCGAGGACAAAAAACGAAGGACGAAAACATACATTTCTCCCTTTCCAGACTTGATAAACACGTAGTTGAGAGCCACTGGAATCTGCATTTAGGCTTTGCAATTTAGGCGAATACATGGTAAATATTATCGATTCTTCCGCATCATCAGCTCAGAAACTCCATAGAATCACTCAAGATTTCTTCTCAGCCTTCCATCTGATAACAGTAACACACACATTATCGCATCAAACCCAAGAAACACTGTAATCAACATACATAAATTCAAGAAAATTGAGGGAAAATATGTGCATCGATCAAATCAGAAAAGGGTTACCAAATTTTGAGGCCTGGAAGGCAAAGGCCAGAAATGAGGAAGCAATCCCCCAATCTTGTTTTTCACAGAATATTCTGGAAAATAAAGGGTTAGTTTTCCTATGAATCTGAAGCAGCTTTTCTACGAAATAGAGGCATCTACAGTATGAGCTTCCCCACTTTCAATCGCCAGCGTTCCTGCAAAAAATTGTGTGATTATTTTGTTTTTGGTTGAATCTGTGAGCAGTGGAGAGAGAAAGAGAAAGAGGGCGAAACAAATTACTTGTCCCCCTTTCCGCATTATCCGCCATGGCAGCCACATCACGAATTTTGTTGTAATTTCTTTCATAACCCACATAAAAATTGCAAATTTTAACTATAAGGGAAAGTGATTTAAAAAGGGGGAAATTGAAAGGGGAAAAAAATCATAATTTCTGTGCTAAAAGCTGCAGCTGCAACCATACGGGGAATAATTGCGGCGGCGCCGTCGTCGACCCAGCTGGAAAAGGAAGTGAGCCGGCGCCATTTTTGTGCTAGAGACAGAGACGGGACTCTCTCTCTCTCTCTCTCTCTCTCTCTCTCTCTCGCTCTCTCTAGGTTCGAAAGGAAGAGCACAAGTTCTAATCATCTGCTGAAATTCAGAGCAACGGCGATTGAGCATCTGCAATCTGCATGCAGCAGAATATAAGAATTTTGTTTTATATATTTTCTTGAATATCAATTAAGCAAGCAACACTGCATGTCCCTCCATCGCTCCAAGACGACACTTTCGTAATTTCTTTCATAAGGAATTTTTCATAAACGAAAATTATCAATATTAGTGATGTAAATACGATTGAATATCTTATACTTACGTATCTTATGTTATGTATTATCACCATGGGGCACTATGCATAATTATTCGTAAAGGGCACTCATGATTGGTATATCGGAATCAATTGTGAATGAGGTGTGATGCTTGCATCCATTCCCAATATTAATACAGTACTAGTATAATTTTAGTGTTAGAAGAATCGTTATTTTCATAATTTCGTTACGTATTTTGTATTCCTAAACTACTCCTATTTACGAATAATTGAAGTTTAACAAAAATTTATATACCCAAGTCTCGAGTGGAAGAAGATTTTTTCTTCGGGTGAGATAAAATTTGGACGAAAAAATTAAATTTATGTTTACAAAGAATTAAAGCTTACTATTTTTAAATGAAAGATTGGTAAAAAAAATTAAATTTATGTTAGGTATTGTCTTTTTATTAGAGTTTTGAGATGGTCACTTATGCGCTAAACAAATGAGACCTTGGTTTAAAAAAATAATTGAAAAAAAATAAAAAATAAAAATTGAGACAATCGTCGGGTTGCCTGGGTGTTAGATCCTGAGGCCGTTAGTAAAAAGAAATTAAATGCATGTATATACACAAGTTTTAGTCAAGATTTCAGTTTTAACATGAACTTCAAAAAATCAATCAAATACATCAACTTTACTAGTCGTTTAATTTTAACACCAAATTCAATTTTTTCCAAATTGAATCTTACGTGACATTTGATATGCCTAATAATTTCATAATTCAAATAGGTAGATTTTATAAAAAAAAATATCATAAATGACATTTTATATTTTATATTTTTTTTTAAAAAAAAATTGAAAATTATATAACCAACTTCGGCACTAATCTAGCAACATTGGCGCGGAGGCCAACGGTGGAGATTAGGAGACAAATTAGGCCTTCAATGGAGACAAAGGCTCAGTAGGTGACGTTGCTTGAGCCGGGGAAGACGATGATGGCGTAGGCAGAGTAGGCATTGGTGCCCATTCTTGGCACTAGTGCGAGCAGCAAATTCGCAAGGAGGCTCATGATTATGCAACTGATGAGCCGATGAGGGAGGAGAAGGCGGCGGTAGCAACAATCAAATCCTTGTGCGTTTTCTCAATGTTGGTGGCGAAGCCAGGGTTGGCGACGGGGGCAAATTTGAGAAGAGGATTTCACATCATTTCCTTGTACTAAATATGCCATGTAGGATTTTATTTGGGGAAAATTGAATTTGATGTCAAAATTGAATCATTATTAAAGTTTGTGTATTTAACTATACTTGTTAAAGTTCATGTTCAAAATATTTTTTTTAATTAAAGTTAGATATACTTACATGCATTTAACTATAAAATAAAGGTAACATTTTTTTTATATATATAGGGAAAAATAAAGGTAAGATCTAAGCCTGGTGCTAGTGTTGATGCATGCATTGAACGATATATTAGTAGTAATAAATTAGGGGTGTAAAATTATTTGCTCACATGCTCAAAAGTTAAGTGCACCTTTAATTATTCTCAGCTTTCGCCCAAATCCACCTTTTAAAAATTCATAAAGTTTTGTAGTTATTGGAATGCATCTTTCTTTTTGTGGAACAAACACCAACAGTCATTTCTCCACCGTAAAATTGTTCACCATTAGTTTCACCCACCTCTCTTTCCGCTTACCAGCCTTACCGTTTAAGTAAACTAGCACTATTTTGTTTCACATCTTACGTCGTGTTTCAAATTTTAATTTTTATTAATTTTATATTATTTTTTGTAATTAAAAAATATTATAATATATAGTAAAATAGATATTCATAAATTAAAAAAAACAAAAAAAGTAGTTAACTAATACAAGTTAAGTTAAAATGCTAAAAAATAATTATAAATCTAATTGGATGGGTAAAATCTAGAAAAATAATTACCAAATTAAACTAAATTATTTTAAATTAAAATTGTTAAAAATTGTATAAAACTAATAAAAATTAAAATTTGTGATACGGTCCTAAGTGAGTAAAAGGTGGAATTTTAATTGATTTAATATAATTTGTATATACGTAAATGTCAACAAAACTTTATGGGTGGAGATAGGGATGTCATTCGATAACTCATTCGGTTTTTTGATCACTCCTATCGAGCTCAGGTTATTTTTTATCTAGGCTAGTTGGACTAAATTATTTTGGCCATATTCTAACCCTTCGGTTTTCAGACTATCCCGTCAGGCCATGATGGTTGCGAAAAATAATTAGTATGTATAAATTTCGATGATTGTCAAATTCTTGCAAAAAATGAGCATCATTTTAGCACATATTTGTATAAAACCTGTAAATATTGATAATTCAATAAGTGTATTTCCCAAATATTAATCTTTATTTTTATTTTCATTAAGTGTTGATAATTATAGTTTCGATAAAACAAAACTAAAACATATTCAATAATAATCGAAAACACAATTATATTATCAAATTTATAAAACAAGTAATGAAACGTTACATAAATTTTGACACATGACCAACCCACCGGGTAAACCCACGGGATTTTTGATCTAGCCCTTAGGTTATTTTTGATTGGCCTATCGGGCTAGATTTTCGGCCCTAACCCACCTTTATTTTCATGCTAGCTATTCTGGTCGGCTCATGAGTTTCAACTTCAATTAACATTTCTAGGTGGCGATAACCATGCTCTAATGATAGAGGTGACAAAATTCGGCCTGGGCCAACTCATATATTTTGGACAGCCCGGCCCGGCCCGGCCCTAGCATTTTGACACCTCTAGTTTAATGCCCATTGGGTACATGCTGCCTCCGTCCCCATTCTTTTGCATTTAATTTTTTTGACATGCATTTCAATATGATGAAAAGTGATTGTTAAGATATAATTTGGCCGGTTTCACTTGATGTAGTGTAGAGTATATTATATCAAGTAAAATAGTACTCCCTCCGTCCACGATCTGTTGGCAAAATTTCCTTTTTGAGACATCCACCATTTGTTGTCACTTTCTATTTTGGGACATATGTCCCACAATCACTTTATAACATTTTATTACTTTATCACTTTATTTTTTAACACTTTAACACTTTAATGCTATTAAAAATATTAGATGAGCCCACAATTCTTTCACTTTAACAATTTAATTTAATAACATATCATTAAAACACATTAAACTCCGTGCCCAAATTTTTTTGCCAACAAATCGTAGACGGAGAGAGTAGTATATATACTACATCAAGTGAGATTTAAATTGTGTCTTAACATCCATTTTTCAGGGGACAACCCTTAAAATAACCACTTTGATGTAGCGAACTTGAATACTAGTCACTCATATAAAAAAACACAATAACTAGCTACTCTTATCAAATTACCCATGAATACACGAATACATGAATACGCGACTCATGTATTCGTGAAAATTAACCTTAAATACATGAATACATGAATACACGAATACACGACTCGTGTATTCGTGAAAATTATACATGAATACACGACTCATTGTATTCGTAAACAGTGGTTATTATTTGTATTTTTTATATGAGTGGCTAGTGTTTGAGTTTGTTTTATCAAAGTGACTATTAACCTATTTTCGGCATATAAAAATGTGTGCCGAAAGATACTATGCAAATTAAATCGAACTTTGATTACATGTATAACCAGAACCTAAACACATAATTAATCTTCACGAAGCATAAATAAAGGCCACTTTGCACGCTAGACAGTGGCATTGTTTAAAGGTATTGAGATAAAAACAAATCGACAAACCAGACAACATTTCTTACAAACGAAGAAATCTTTCTAAATTAAATTAGCTATAACTCGAGACTCCAATTAATTTAACCGGCTTGTATTGTATGCATTTAAATACTTCAGGAAGAAGGGTTGAAGTTTCTAGCTAGTTCCTCATTAGCTTGCTTTTCCACTTTTGCAAAGCACATCAATTGCCCACTTCAAATATTAAGAAAAAGTACAAAAGAAAAAGTTAAGCCTACAAAAAGTTCTTCATAGTTGACATCTTTGCCCCACCACACACACCTATAAATACATTGAGCTAGTCCTCAGTAATTGAGAGCTGAGGTTTAAATTAATTGGAAAATGAAGGTGAAAAATTCAAGGCTGAAGCAGATAATATCAATGGTGAGCGGCAAGTACTCGGCGGTGAGGAGCAAAACCGACGCAATTAGGGCACGCCTCATGCTCACGTCACTCACGCTTCTCTCCAAGAAGGAGAGCTTCACCATCGCCGCCATCTCCGCCAAGATCAACAACATCTTCCACCACCACGCCGAGGACGCCGACGCTGACGACGCCGACGATATGAGCAAGGCAATCGTCCTCTACAGCAGCAGGCACGCCGCCCCCGCCGCCACAATCGGCTGCGGATCTGATGAATCGACGATGATCGGCAGCGTTCGAGAATTCGAGGACGACGACGATAAGTATCCAGATCTGAGGCACTCGCTGTTCGAGGAGGAGGAGGAGCAGGAGCTGGCCGACCTACTCGACGATCCGAGCTCGTCGATCTCTGCCATAGACATGGTGAAGAACTCGAAGGAGAGCGGAGAGAATTTCAATCTAGAGGAAAACATAAATCAGGTGGCGGACTTGTTCATAACGAAATTCCACAAGCGGATGCGGTTGCAGAAGCTGCTTTCCTTCAAGCGGCAGCAGCAGCAAAAGCAGCAGATGCTTCAGAATTAATTCTATGTTATTTTTATTGTTGGATTAGTTGATAGTCCACTCGAAATCTATTTTTGGTGTAATTTTTCGGTTTATTTCTTGTACGAGTACTGATTTGGCTTGCATGTATGTAGACGTATTACTTTTCTTTTCTTTCTTTTTTTTTCTTTTCTTTTTTTAAAAAAATAATAAATTAGAATGTAGACGTCTGTGACAAACATGAACGTATTGTTATCGAAAAATTATGTTTCAATATTTTTATACCAATAGATACATTACAACATTTCTCTTTGGCAATTTTAAACAGGGAAAATAGGTAAAAATAGACATTTTGAGATTGTAAAGATAAATACTAGCCATTAGGATAAAAAGTATAAAAACTAGCCACATTTGGTATTAATCCAGAGCATTAATTCACAAATGAGATTAGTGTGCATTTTTTTTTCTTGTGATGTTTTCTTGTGACTCTTCCGAGCCCGAACATGGGGATGCAGGATGTGCTAAGGACAAGGGGAAAGGTTGGAACAATAAGGCTTTTAACGACCCAGCGCTGGTGGTGCGGCGAGTCATGCTTCGCGGGCGGGGACAGGCTTTGCGGGTGCTTCATATGTGATGAAGACCACCAGATACGGGACTGTCCGAAGTGGAAGGCTAATGTGAGGAGAAGTTGAATGGATGTGGTCGCTAAATCAGTGGATGAGGAGGTTCGGGTCAACACGATACAGTATATTTCGGGTATGCAAGTGTTAAATGATGGTCAAGACATGCCGGAAGTGGACTGTGTGGAGCCTGGGAAGGACATGGCGATGAAACAGCCAAGTGTGAGCTGTGGTGTACTCACGTATGCAAAAGTCTTGGCGGGAGCTGCACCAAGCAACGGACATGGTGTGCTGGTAGAACTCGCTTGTGGTGAGCGAGTTGTTGTTGAAAATGGATTGAAGACAATAGGGTTATCCCACATGACGATGATGTCTTCGAGTTTTGGTGGAGGAGGTTTGTTAGACCCTTAAAATCGGTGGATAGCAGCAGGTGCGCCTAGCCACGGGCGACTATATCTGATTTTGAGGCGGCCCGTTGGCCAATACTTTTTTGCCTATACATCAAGTGTGCATAGCCACGGACGATTCATATTCGATTTTGAGGTGCCCCTGTTGGCCAATATGTTTTGAAATTCTTTTAGTATGTATCGATAGCTATAATTGTCAAATGTTTATAACAAAATGTATATTTTGAATTTAAACCACCTGAGAATATATTAGACACAAAATTGGTTTTGAGGTGGCTCATTAGCCAATAAATTTTTAGAAGTCTTTTAGTACGTATCGATAGCTATAATTGTAAAAATTTTGTAACAAAAATGTATGTTTTCAATTTAAGACACTTTACAATAAATTAGAAATAAAATAAGAATCGTTTTAACAAATTATCATAATACTACTATTTTAATAAATATACAATAAAATGATACCCCGTCGAATTTCGATACCACTAATTAAATTACAAGTTTTATGTCGAGATTACTCACCCGAGTAATTAATTATTTTTATAATTTAACCAAGAGTTACATTATATTCCAAAATAATTGATTAAGATAATCAATTTCTTAATTGAGAACCTCTTAATTAAATCAATAAGAAAACCTCAATAATAATTATTAAGAAAAATTCTTAATAATTTAAGTAGAAATAGCAACCCTCGCGTAAGTCGATATAATATATCGATCGAATCCCGGATCTCACTACGATTCTTTGAATAAAGGTCAAACAAAAGGTGAACCGTAATAGATGAAGCATTTCAGCGTGGTGACAAGAAAAGAATAAGTTATTGAGGTGAGCTTTCTTAAAAATATAGCAAGTTTTATTAGTTGATGTAGCTCTTTTAAAGAATTGTCACGCCATAAAATGTTTTGATTTTTGTATGATGTCTATCTGTATTGGCTTTGCCAATTTATAAAATCGAATTCGGGTCCTTGTAAGGCGGCGGTCTGACCTGAATTATGTGCACGCAGTGGGAGGGCACCCTTTTGGGTGTGCCGATCCGGTGTCCGTGGAAGGTGTACAACTTCCCAATTAGCTCAAATATGGCGTAATACTAAAGAACTTAGTCGGCAGATGGTTTAAGTATCACAAGTGCTTTTAAGTACACATAGGCATTTTCAATAAAATCCTATGTGCTACCCTTGAATGACTGACAATTAAAGAAAATAATTTGGCGATGTGTCCACTAGGGTACCTAGTATAGGTGAAATGGCAAATAATTGGAAGAATTGTGGTTGAATTGGTGGAGATGAAATTTAATATGACGTGCATGGTATTTGGAAGCTCGTGGGAGGAAAAGGAAGGCCCGCTTCGTGGCCCATGAAGGAACATACGCTACTTTTTTATTCCCAGTTTTATTTCTCTCTTGCATTGGAGAACTTGGATTGCAACTAGGGTTTGGATTTATTTTACTCAAAAGATTCTTCAATTAATTAGTAAGTTTTTTTTTTCTTTGCATGAGAATGATTGAGTTGAATAATTTGCTATTAATTGTTTGCATGATGATGGGCTCGTTTGGTTGGCGGGATTCTGCTCTAGGAAAGTAATCTGATTCCAAATTATTAAATTCATGTGCTTGGTATAACAGGGAAAGTAATCAGATTCCCAAAAATTAAATTCCTGTATTTGTTTCAAATTTTATAAAATTCAGGAAAATAATAAGAATCCTGACATCAAGAAAAGTTAGTTCAAAATTCAATGATTCTTATTCCCTACTCCAACCAGATATTCTTTTTCCTTGATACATGAATTATGATAATAATAATAATAATAATAATAATAATAATAATAATAATAATAATAATAATAATAATAATAATAATAATAATAACCAAAAACAAAAATAATAATTTAAAATAATAATATAAATAAAAAATAAATAAATAATAATAATAATAATAATAACAATAACAAAAACAAAAGCAAAATTAAAAAATAATAGTAATAAAAACTAAAAAAATAATAGTAATACAAACAAAAAACAAATAATAAATAATAAATAATAATAATAATAATAATAATAATAATAATAATAATAATAATAATAATAATAATGAAATTTGATATTATGAAATTGATATTTTTTTCAATGTAAATGATAACTTGATTTCATATTAGAATCTAAACAATTTTATTCATAATATCCAAACACTGGATTGTTGATTAGTTAGGATTCATTTTCCTCATAATAATATTCCTCAGAATCATATTCCATAACAACTTTACTTTCCTATTTTATTTTCCCCAGAATCACATTCTTCAAAATCATTTTCCCTGACAACATTACTTTCCTGCCAACCAAACGAGCCAGAGTGACTAGATTCGTTTTCTAAGATTCAGGATTCGGAAACCAATAATTGAGTTTTCTGAATTATTACATGCTTGTTAATTAACTTGTGATTGGCCATTATTTGGATTTATTAGATATTAGATGAGATCGAGAGACGATTCTAGTATCGGATCTAGGTTTAATTGACATCAATTTTTAATCGGAAACGTATGAATCAATTGCTTATTTGTTTATCATTGTGTTCTTATTTGTGCAACTTGAATACTAGAGTTAAGGTTGTAGCCTAGTTATGAATACGACAGTTATTAATTAGGCAGCTTATAAGAATACTTGGTGATTAAATAAGTGCATGTGTTATTCATAAGATTAGATTATTGGTGGATGATATTCTGAATCCTATGCCTTTTTATCCTTGATTTTTCAGTGTGTTTAATTGCTTCCTATTTATTTCTTGTTTATAGTTTTAGTTTAATTTCTTCAAAATAAACTTGGTTAGAGTGTTTAGGATTGTGTTTATTTTTTATAATTGTGTTAGCACTTTTAATTAAGAGACATGTTAAGTTTTCCATCAAGATTCGACATAGGGTCAGGCGGTCAGCTTACTTACGATAGATCTCGTACTATTGCGAGAACCTAGAGTACACTTTTGGATTGAACAAGCGGGGTATTATGGTAAGGATGACTATTTTTTTTTAATTTTTTTATACAAGTTACTACGGAGTATTATTTAACTTTACAATACCAAATTGGCTTGGCCCATTTTAAACATAGCCCCCATTCTTCTCACTATAGGCTCTTTATTTAAATAAATAAAAAAGATAATATTAAATTTATAATTTTATCCTCATAGCCATGTATATTCTAAACAAAGAAACGCCCGGAACTATCTCCTCGTATAAGCAAAAAAACAGAAGGGAAAAAAAAAAAAAGTTCCAATCAAATTGCAATTACTTTCGCAAAGAATTTGTAATTTGCCTTTTGATTATCAATTCAGACATACGAATTTTCAAAAAGATTATTACTCCCTCCGGTTCAAGATTCGTGAGACCTTTTTTTTTGGCATTTTCGGCACGCATTTCCACGCTTCTCGTTGATGAGTTTTAAAATGAATTTTTGAGGTATTTTTCTTTTTACGGGATACTATGACACTCGTAATATCTCGTAAAAAGAAAAATACCTCAAAAATTCATTTTAAAACTCATCAATGAGAAGCGTGGAAATGCGTGCTGAAAATGCCAAAAAGAAAGGTTTCACGAATCTTGAGCGGGATGGAGTACTAATTATTACAACTTTCAAAAATATTACTCCTTCCGTCTCGCGGCAATTGTCCACACGAGAGAATATATCTGAGGTATAAAATAATATTTGTGGACAATTACCGCGGAACGGAGGGAGTATTAAGTTCCTTTTTTTTGTTTTTTTTTTTTTAATTTTTTATCTTTACGGTTTGTTGTGCACCAGTGGAGCTTTTTTCACATGTTTATTAGAAGGCAATAAACATTCAATGCAGAAGAAGAAGACGACGACATGGTTCCCTGCGTATTTTGTAATTTTCTGGGCTATACCGCTATAGAGATGGAGTTTCTATAGAATTAGGGCAATAATTGGCCGTGAAGAAAAATTGGGAGCTAAAGGACACAACAGTAAATTTAATGATATTTTTACTAAATTGGGAGTATTTATTTAAATAAAGTGACTACTATGAGTAAAAAGGAGGCTATATTTCACATCACCCTTTCTCTTTGGTTTAAATAGATGGAAGAGCGAAGAAAGAAAATTTCCATAGTCTATTATCTATTATTTATTATACTCCGTATATATTAAAGTAAAATTTTCCTTTCAAAAAAATTATTTTACCCAACATTAATTTTTTATTAATTAAAACATACGGAATAAAAGTTAACAACAACTTTAGAAATTATTTGCATTAATGAATTAATTTTATGAATGAATCACAATTCAAAAATTCTTATATTTATGCTTAAAATACAATACATATTTGAACATTTCAATTTGTATTTTTTATTTTTTGTATATATAATTATTAAAATAATATATTTTTTTATAAAATACACTATTTAAAAAAAATACTACTTCGTATTTCCTAAGCAACGGGGGTGCAATTCTAATACGAATAGAATATAAAGCTCGGCCAATTCTAGTACGCGCAAAAACCCTAGCGGAAATTAATAATACCCAATTTAAAAAAGTTGATTATCAAAATACCCATTTTGAATTTACATATGCAAAAAATACCCATTTTGTTAAAATAATGATTGTGGGGCCCGCTTTTTCACATGGAATTCTGCAAAGTTTCTTTACTTTATCGGTGGTTGTTTTTTTTTGTCTTGTTGTTGTTTTGTTTACTTTGACTGCTACCCAATTCCCAATTCGACCACTATAAAAGTATAATTTCAAAATTAAAAAAAAAAAAAAAAAAACAAAGGGGTAGAAAATAGCAAAAGGGTCCGGCTTTGACAACTTAATTTCGGCCCTCGGCTTGACACATTAAAAAAATAATAATAATAATAATAAAAAAAAGAATTATACCCAGTTAAAAGAATTAAAATTCATTTTGCCCCTTTCCCTTTCACTTTCACGGTCCTTCCCCCTTTTTCCCACCCACTTCTCACGGTCTCTCTCAATCTCTCTCGCCCCTCTCACGATTGAAGAACCCTAGCCACCAAATATTTTTTTTAAAACCGTGAGATATCTCACGGGTCCCTCTCAATCTCTCTCACTCTCACGATTCAACAAACCGTGAACCCTAGCCCCCCAATTTTTTTTTTTCAACCGTGAGATAGAGAGAAAAGAAGAGAAAAGTATGGCCACCAATAACAATTCGGATTCCGAAGATGAAAGAGTCCCGACTCAAGCGCGTCGCGTTCCGACGATGGAAGAACGTCAAAACCTTCCTCATCCGCATCCTCCGGTAATTTTTATAATTTTCTTCGTCTCTTCTTTGTTATTATTTGTTATTTAAAAAGTTTTGAATTTTTAGTATTTTTTATTTCCTCAATCAATTCGTATGTAATGATTTAATGATTTTATGTTATCTTGAATAGAATTATAAATTATAATGTGTATAAAATGCATTAATATTTCGATTTTGGTATGCAAGAAATCTGGATTTATTGGAATTTATTGGGTAATTTATGAATTCGAAATCTGAAATATATATGGATTTATTGCGATTTAAATTATACATGTTTCACGGTTTCTGTTGCAAACAAACCGTGAATCACGGTTTCATTTACTTTAAACCGTGAATTTTGATGACTGGGCAAATTTCACGGTTTCTACTTCAATCAAACCGGTTTGATTGAAGTAGAAACCGTGAAATTTGCCCAGTCATCAAAATTCACGGTTTAAAGTAAATGAAACCGTGATTCACGGTTTGTTTGCAACAGAAACCGTGAAATTACTTAAAAACACGGTTTTGTTTAATTTCATACTATTGCGTTTAATTTTGATACTTCACTAAATTGATGAATCATTTTGGTCTATTATGTTGCAGCCTAGGTATACATGGTACAGGCCTCGTATGCAAGGATTCCCCGGTGAAATAAATAGTTACAACAGAATCAATGTACTTCAAGGCGTAATGTATCATTTAATACGCATTGGTGGACAGGATCTATTAGGACGATTTGCCAACGAATCTCCATTTGGAAAGGTGCTCGCGCTTAGGAAGGTCGGGAATGCCAAGCGTGCCTTGCACGAGTTATTGGCTAGGGAGTTGTGGAGGGGTGAAGAACACGAATTCGAGAGGTTGTTCCACGTAGGTGGACGGGATATTCGGTTTGGGCCTCAAGAATTCTGCCTTGTGACTGGATTATGCTTCGGCCCTACGACCTTTAACCCCCACGGTCGCAATCATGTCATCCCACAGTCGAGCCTCTTTCATACTTATTTCAGCGGACGTCAGGTGCAAGTCAAAGAGCTCTTGAATCATTTCAAAAATGCTTCAATCGTCATAGGGACTCCGGATCAATACTTGAGCGCCGCCAACCTCATTGTCTACTACTACGTGCTACTAAGTCGTGACCCTGACAGACATGTTGATGATTGGGCATGGACATTAGTAGAGGATCCACAGCGATGGGCGGAATTTCCGTGGGGATCATGGTCATTCCAGATCATGTGCCACCAGCTCGGAGTGGCGAAGAAGGACCCCACAGAAATAGGAGGCCAAAAAAATAGGGGAGCCTACCATCTCTACGGGCCCGTGTGGGCGATGTTCATTTGGGCCGTCGAGGCCATTCCTGCTTTAGGGCAAGCAATTGGGGTTCGTCGCAACGAGCACCTCATGCCACGACTTCGGAGATGGGAACTTGGGTCGTCGAATGCCGACTTCGTTGATTTCTTTGACAATCCAGAGGTATATACTCTCTTTTTACTCTTTTACTGCATTAATTAATTATGTTAATCATTTACAATAATATTTATGGATTATTTAGTTTATCAATAATTAAAGTAAGTAAATGTTTTTAGTACATGTTATTAATTAATGATTAGTTAATTACTCATAATAATACTGATTTCATAATAATTGTTTGGATTCGAATTTATAATAATTGTTTGTTTGTATTCGAATTTAATTTAAAATTTGTTTTTTTTTTATTTGAATGGTGAAATAGTTTTTCCACGGTTTGATCTTATATTAAACCGTGAATACACGGTTACATTTAGTTTAAACCGTGAAAAAGTGATTTTTCACGGTGTGATCCATATTGAAACCGTGAATTCACGGTTTAATTTAACTTCAAACCGTGTAACATGCTTTAAGTTAAAAAAATAGCTATTTCAGATAGGTGAAGATTGGAAAATTGATAATGGTAATGGTTATGCATTTTTTTTTTTATGCAGCTCGAAGTCAACCCCACACTGGAACCTGATGAAGAGGAACGAGCCTCCTATTACTTTCAGTCCCTATTCGAGTGCCAAGACCCGTTACAAGTTCGGTTTAACCCGAATACACGCCATTCGTGGAAAAAAGCGCCTCCGGAGCAGAGGCAAACAAAGGATGCGAGAGATATGGCTCGAGTGATTGATAAGTTGAGGTGCCGTGATTCGAGGCAAGTAGGTCAGCCCCAACGTCGCCATCCTCGTGCCACCCGGGCAAATTCAGAGGATGGAGCACCTATCCCGACCTTCACGGCTCGTGCGAGTACGTCGAAGAGGCCGAGGGTGAACAGTTCACTCCCCAATAGGTCCTCAGGTGTCGTATGCTGCGTACACGGGGATCCGTGCCCTCGAGGATGTGATAACGACGCGTGGGCCGACAAGGTAATGGAACGTCTGGCTCGGGATACGTCGGAGACTGGCGTCATGGCTCGTATCGCCAAGTTCATGGCAGGGCACTTGAAGGGGATCTTCGGGAAGTCGTCATCTTCCTCGAGCCATGGCATGCATTCTCGTCGTCGAGAACCATCACAGGGCAGCCACGTCCCCTTGGCAGGCCGACATTTAGTTGACGGGGGCCACGCAGCTCGTTACGATGATGACGGTGGCCACATTGAACAGAGGGCACCTAGCCACGTCCCCTTGGCAGGCCGACATTCAGTTGACGGGGGCCACATTGAGCAGAGGGCACCTAGCCACGTCCCCTTGGCAGGCCGACATTCAGTTGACGGGGCTTACGCAGCTCGTTACGACGATGACGGGGGCCACATTGAGCAGAGGGCACCTACCCCCGAGGCCGCTCCGGGTTTCGAGCACATGTTCGGGTTTTTTACAGAGCCAGTAGGGCAGAGCTCAAGGACGCCTCCATTTCGAGAGGCTGAGGTCGAGGATGCGGAGTCATCGCACTCGTCTTTTATCAGGGACCTGGAGAAGATGCCCCTGATGGATTGGGTACATCCTGTACTGCAGCCAGTGCTTGCCCATCAACCGGTGATTCCAGGCTCCGATACTCTGCAGGGGGGTGACTACAGTGACGCGGATTCAGATATTGCAGGAGTGACGCCTGTGCGTCGGGTCCGTGTTGGGCGGCGGACCGTGAGGCCATCGGCGTCGTTACAGAGCCCCTTTGTCCCGAATATTCCGACACCGTATTGCGGTATGACGATCAAACAGCTGTATCACGAATTCAGACTCAGTGGGCCGAATGCCTGCGTCTGGAACCTGCAGGACCCGCCTTTTCAGATGAACCAGTCTTTGTTTGATGAGATCGAACACCCTCATATTCAGTTCTCAGCCGAGGTTAGAACGATCCTTACTTTATATTATTATTAATTATGATACGCAGTCTAATATTTTTTTTTCATTAATACTCTGTGTGGATTATAGATCATGGACCTGTATACTGTTTATTGGTGGAGTCGACTCCAAGACGGACTTTCTTTGTGTCCGTCTCTAAATGACAGACGGACTGTTCTCCTTGGAATGGGCGTATATGTGAGTTTTTTTTTACATTTTAAATGAATATATTTTTTTATTTTATTTTTTTCTTTAATCTCTAAATTAAGATATTTATTGACAGTACGACTTGAGGAGGGCCCTGATGGATTTTCACAAGGGAGATCAAACGGCAATGGCAAAGTCGAATCTAAAGTATCGTGATTACAAGCTGTCCGATGATCTCGGGAATTGGTTTCACGGCGTTGGCTCGTACGATGTTTGGATGAACGCAACTTGTGTAAGTTTCTTCATTTGAACTTTGAGTTTTTATTACGTATTATTATTAGTGCTTAAATGCATTATACTAATTATTAGTGATTAAATGCATTATTAGTGCTTAAATGCATTATACTAACGTGAGTAGTGGGATTAATATCAAAATCTTGTGTTGATCTTTTTTTATGAAGCAAACTGTGTGGATGTAGTTAAAAAAATATGAATATGTTGATCTTTTATTTTGATTTTGAGTCACTAATTCTAATATGAACTTGTTTCCCATTTGTCATGTGCTGTTTTAATTTGCAGTTTGTGTTTATTTGCCACGTTTCCACCGATCACTGGGTTATTTGCCGAGTACTGACTGATGAGTGGACGATGGAGGTATACGACTCACTTCTACATACGCTCCCTAATGCACGAGACAGAATGCATCGGTTGGTCCAGCTCTACCCGATCCAGAAACTGTGGCCTAGAGTGTTGCAAAAGGTTGGATATTGGGAACAACATCCAGGGATGAAGAAGCATCAAGATTTTCTGAATGTTGTTTGGATCCCCCTAGAGCAGCAATACATACAGAAGGACGAGTATTCATGCGGACCGTTCTCGTGTATGTACATCGATCGTATTTTCGCCCTAAAGAAGCCGCGAATTGAACGGATTGGCGTGAGGTACCTCTCCGCATTTCGCTTAGAGGTCGCGAAACGGATATTTTCCCTTTCACGTCGTGCCGTCGAGCTGTGAACATTATATTTCCAAACGAATATATGTCAGAATATTTAAATATTCTATTTAAATATAAGAATGTATGTATTTAAATATTAGTATAATTAATTAATTAGAATGTTTGCCTTTAAAATGAAATTTGGCCTTAATTTTGACCAACTTAGAGTGTCTCACGGTTAGGGTTCACGAGCTGGCACGTAATTACACGGTGAAAATCACAACAAAACCGTGAAAATAGTAGTGGTTTTGACCGGATTCTAATTTTGACCAGATTCCACGATTAGGGTTCACGGTAATTGTGATATCACGGTTTCATTCTCATATAAACCGTGTACATAATTTTTTTATTGTTTTCTGAATGTTATACACGGTTTACTAGCTCTTAAACCGTGATATCACGGTTTGAAAGCTACATAACCGTGATTCACGTTTAAAATTGTTTCTAACCGTGATTTCACGTTTCACGGTTATTGGATACATTACAAATGATAATTTATATTTGGTATATTATTTATATAATTTGTCCTAAATTTTGAATTATGTTATATTATTTTTCTTGATTTTTATTATGTATAAAATAATAGGATAATATATTCTTCATTTATTGCAACAAATTACATTAATTGAATGATTCCATCCACAAGTGACACATGGCTGCAACGTGACCTGTCATATCACAATGTGGACATCTTCGAGAACCACGGCTTGCCCGTCGGCGTGCTTCCCCTCTCCCTCTACGTCTTCTTTCTCTCGGCCTCCCCGATAGACGTACTCTTATTGGGGGCAATACCTCCGCACTCTGCAGCTCTTTAGGCCAAGAAGATCTATGTGGTACACGTAAAATTGGGAGCTCGTAAGCTTTTGCATGAGTACCTTGTTGGTAGTAAGGTGAAACGTAATGCACTACTTCCTCCCCTTGGTACCTAAAATCAGACAAACAAATATAATTAAGTTGAAAGTACTTAAATTATGATTGTTGTATTCACATGATACCTTGAAGGTGACTTACATGATTGCCGCGATCGCGTGTGCACAAGGGAGACAGTCCCTCTGCCAACGCAGACATTGACACTCATACTGTTGAAGATTCACAGTAACTGTCATTTGGGATGTACGAACATTGAATTGGAATTGAGATGTTTGCGTGACCCTGTATTTCCGCGCGTGCTCTGTCTGATCCACAATTGTTCGTCTCGCCGCCAACGTTATTGGATGATTGTCCCGCTGGCAAGCTATGCGTCGTTCATCGAACCATTCTTCGATGATTAGCCTCACAGCATCGAGAGAAGCACAGATCGGTAGACGCCTAGCCCATAGGAGGGTATTATTGAAAGACTCGGCAGCGTTAGACGTCATATTGCTAAAACGTCGAGGTTGGCACATCGATCGAGCCCACTTGGCAGGGCCGATTTCCATCAATTTTGCATGGGCGTTGGCGTTCAGATCACGAATTTGATCCATTCTCGTATTCCATTCCTCCACATCATACGTGTATGCAGCTCGTACAAACAGCCCGATGACATGCTTACCATAGTGTGCCAAGTTCTTACTCAGGTGGTAATAACACAAACCGTGGTAGGCATCGGGAAATACAACGGATACGGCATGTATGATGGATATGTGTTGATCCGAGACAATCAACGTGCCATTCAATGCTCCGTATGCACTTCTGAGTCCTCGCATGAAGAAAGTCCAACACTCGTGGTTTTCGATAGGCCCTACTCCGTAAGCCAAAGGATACAACTCCTCGTTAGCGTCCTTCGCCACGGCTACGAACATGATTCCCTTGTTCTTCCCCTTCATATGTGTGCCATCCACTATGATAACCGGCCTCATAGTGAGTGAAAACGCAACTCGAGTAGCGCCTAGAGCAACAAAAACTTGTTTGAACCGGCCATCATTGCCGATGTTGATCTTTGTGATTGTACCTGGATTTGTCTTCTTCAGCATTGCGAGGTAGCCCGGCAACATCTTGTACGAAGCTTCGTACTCGCCATAAATCATCTGAATTGCACGGTTTCGCCCCCTCAAGGCGACATCGTACGTGATGTCGACACCGAAAACTTCCTTTAGCTCATTCATTATGATCTTTGGCTTGATTATTTCCTGATCACGTAGAATTCGCTTCGCAAAGTATGCCCCAATGACCGTAGAACGGAGCTTCCTTTTCTTCAGACCCATTATTTCATGATTGCACGTGTGATCGCCACAAAACTTGTTCACTAAAAAATGGCCGCCTCCGCTGGCGGTGGCGTGTAACTTGAAGGGGCATTGCTTCGATGCTTTGCATTTCAAATATAGTCTTCCACTATCCGACCTCTCTACCTTTGATTCCGCACTCTTCTCCAAATTCCACAGACCGGCTGCAATCGTGAGTTCATCCTTTGTATCGTACATGGCGTTAACAGCAAGCCCTTCAACAATCAGATTAACCTCACCCGCATATACTGCAGAGTTTTCAGGTTGGATAGGGACCATGGGGACTATCCAATTACTCGGATGCGTTGTATCGATATCCTCATCAGCATCGTCATCGTGCGGACTTGGATACATCAATCGTAATAATTTTTCCATCCCGCCTTCGTCCAGTATCCACGCTGTGTACTCAGCAAACAAGGACCTATTCAGCCGCCTTTCAGAATTGTCTCCGGCTCTGTCGCTCTCGGTGCTCTGAGCATCAGATTCAACGTCGTAATCTGGGTCGTCCTCATCGTCTATAACTTCATACACATGGCCTCGAGACCGCGCCTCGCTACGGCCATTATGCTCATCCTCGGCCGCAAAATTGAGGTCTGGGATTGAATTTTCTCGGGCACTCGAGGCATGAGGGAATGAACTCGCTATGAGGTTGAGATCTGGACGATACACGTCGTCAGTTGGAAATGATGAAGTAGCAACCCTACCAATCTCATCGAGGTATGTGTGCCAATCAGTGCCCTGGTAGCCGAAGTCGAATGAGCCACCATACTGGTATGTCTGCTCGGCCGTAGGGAAATGTGAAGAGGACGCCCCGGCTTGTTCACCGTAAAAGTGAGAAGACGATGCCTTGTTGTTCCAAGATATATATACCTTTGGGGACGATTCTGTTCTGCACAAGCAAACGAGTTCTTCGTCCGTCCCCAACGGTGATTTAACAAGACGTCCAGATGGTGTCTTCCTCAGATAGGTGATCTCAAAATCAGTACTCAAGAAAGCATCTGTTGATAAGACGATATCAACTATTTGTCGTCTCAAGTTGTAGACAGTTATAACATCTGTTGATAAGACGATATCCATCTGTCTACCGCCCTCGTACTCAACGCTTTCCCAATTTCCTCCATAGTTTACGTTCACGATAACGTAGGACATCTGCATGAATTTAATTCAAAACATTAGATGTATATTAAATGAAAAAATACATTAATTTAAAATTAAGATTTTATAAAAAAACAATGATAATACAAATAGTAAAATAAAATTGAAACTAATATTGAGTTCGACTAAGGCAAATTATAAATAGATGCGTACCTAAATTAACTTGAGCATGCGTAATTGTAAAAATAGACTCATTAACTTGAGAATGTAACTTAAAAGTGCTAATTTTATTAAAAAAATATTATCAATATAGTTTAAAAGATGTCTCACGGTTAGACTAGCATTTAAACCGTGAAATTCACGGTTTAAATGTTATCCTAACCGTGAAATACCTTTCTAATTAACAAATTATTTTATTAAAAAAATAGTATTAAAGAGACATCTCACGGTTAGACTAGAATTTAAACCGTGAGACTAGAATTTAAACCGTGAAATATCTTTTTATACTATATTAATACTATTTTTTAATAAGGTCTTTCACGGTTAGACTAGCATTTGAACCGTGAATTCACGGTTTAAATGCTAGTCTAACCGTGAAAGACCTTATTAAAAAATAGTATTAATATAGTTTAAAAAAACTATTTTATTAAAAAAATAGTATTAATATAGTATTAAATGCTAATCTAACCGTGATGTAACTTTCTAATTAACAAACTATTTTATTAAAAAAATAGTATTAATATAGTTTAAAAAGACGTCTCACGGTTAGACTACAATTTAAACCGTGAATTTACGGTTTAAATTCTAGTCTAACCGTGAAAGACTTTTCTGAATTAACAAATTATTTTATTAAAAAATAGTATTAATATAGTTTTAAAAATGTCTCATGGGATTTAATTAATAATAATAATAATAACAATGATAATAATAATAATAATAATGATAATAACTAAAATTAAAATTCAGAGTTAATAACTTAAGCATAATTTAAATAAAATAGCACTTACAAATCGCCCTAATCATACCATAATTAAAAAATTTAAACAGTACACTTTCATATTTATCTAAATATCTTACGGCTAAAATCATACTATAACACATAAGAATCAATATAACATTGAGCATAATCAATATAACATTGAGCATGTAAATTCCAAAAATAAAATTGAAAAATAGAATAATTAACTTCATAATGTACCTTAAAAGCTATAATTTACTGAGCTTTTTCAATTTCGTTTGCTTTTTCTTCCTCCTCAATTTGCCACCAGTAAGTTGTCTTTGATTGCCTTCTAGCGCTAAAAAATACTCCAAATTGTAAGCTTTTAAGAAATGAAGAAAATAATTTTTAAGGTGTTGTGAGCGAACTCTACCCACTTTATAGGATAAAATAGGTATGAATTAGGAATTATTTGCTGTGAAAATAAATTTGATAAACTAGTCAAATTTGTCCGAATACAATTATTATTTTCACTATTTAGTCCGTGAGTATGAATTTTCAGAGAATCCATTCAATAATTTTACTGTTTCACCTATCATATTAAATTTGACTGAATTTAGAATAGTTTGGTGTCGGTGATATAATTTCACCCCAAAAATTTTCTTTTCTAATAAAAATAAAAATCAAACTCGATGGGGGCATAGATAGATATATCTAGATATAGATATATTACCAGTAGATAAAACTAGATAAAAAGTATAAAAAGTGGGGCCCCAACTCTGCGCCTCTGCAAAGTTTGTGCATTGATTTCAACAATATAACATTAATATATTCAAATGGGTATTTTCTACATATGCATTTTCAGAATGGGTAATTTATACATACCCACTTAATATTTGGGTAGAAAGACATATTAGCAGAAAACCCTATTCCCTCTCTTTAACCGCCATCTCTTCTCTCTCTAAAGATGTCGTCTGAAGAAGAACCCTACCAGAATCCCGCTTTTTAGAGTCCGGCGATGAGCAGCTGTCGAAGAAAGAGCTCGCCAAGCTAGAGCGCCAGCGCGAGCGTCAAGAGTCAGCGGCCGCTCTATCAGCCGTCGCCGTCGCCGACGACCCTCTCGCGGCCAACTATGGTGAAATCCCGCTCAAGGAGCTGCAATCGAAGGAGTTGTCGGTAGAAAGTGGACGGAGGTCAAAAACTTGACCGAAGAGCTGGAGAGCACGGCGGTGCTGATACGCGGCCGAGCGCAGGCGATTCGCGCCGTGAGTAAGAAGACGGCGTTCGTGGTGGTGAGGAGGTCTGGTTTCACCGTGCAGTGTGTTTTGACGGTTGCGCCGGATTTGGTGAGCCCTCAGATGGTGAAATTCGCCACCACTTTAAACAGAGAAAGTATTGTTGATGTCGAAGGGATCGTAGCCCTGCCCTCTCAACCGATCGCCGGCGCAACCCAGCAACAGGTATTATGTGTGTGTTTCTATGAAATTCTAAAGTGTAATGCAATTCATGTGTTGATTTGATTGATTCATCTGTTGATTTGATTGATATCGGTGAATTTATGGGAACTAGTTAATTGATTTGAATCCTGTCGTAGTAAGGTTGGTTAACATTGATGGATGCAGCAGCTTATCCGTACAGATGATTGGGGATGTTAGGAGATACTCCGTAATTGGGGAAGATTTGTGTTGCAAATGTCGTATTTTGCGTATGAATCATTCTGTATACTTCTGATACTTATTATGTTATGTTTGGTGACTGTATTGAAACTAGTTGAATTTGGTTAAGATGGTGATAGTCATTGTGTTTATGGAAACGATATAAAGGGATGATGAATGCAGCTTATCCGTACAGATGATTGAGGGTGTTAGGAGATAACAGGCCCGGATTTGACTCAAGGCCCACAAAACCTGTGCCTAGAGCCCTAAAATGTTGGGACCCAATTTATTTTATTTTTTAGTTAAATGTATTCATGTTGAACACATGGTACAATTGGTTTCAAGTGTGGCTTCAAATCTCTTCACTCTCATAAGTCAAGAGTTCAAGCCTCATTTTTTTAAATTTTTTTAATTTACTTTGTACTAATCTCATTTTATTTATTTATTTATTTATTTTACATTTCTTTCATTTTTATTACTTTCATATATTTTTTTTTATTTTACTTTGAACTAATCACATTTCTTTTATTTTATTTTTACATTTCTTTTTGTTTATTTATTTTTTTTACATTTCTTTCATTTTTGTTCCTTTCATGTACTACTCCTTATGCACATTTCTTTATTTTTTTTATTTTTAACTAATCACATTTCTTTTATTTATTTATCTACATTCCCTTTCATGTGTTTAATAGTCACATTTCTTTCAAAATAAAATTCTTTCATCCGCTCCTTCTGCAAAAAAAATTCTTTTATTACTACCTCCATCCCTCCTCATTAGTCCCATTGACTTTATTGACTTTTTTGATACGCATTTCACTGAAACCTAGTACGGGTTTTACAATATAATTTTGAAGTATTCTTTTTTTTACGGGATACTATAAGTGTCGTAGTATCCCGTAAAAAAAAAGAATATTTCAAAATTATATTGTAAAACTCGTACTAGGTTTTGGTGGAAATGCGTGCAGAAAAAGTCAATAAAGTGAATGGGACTAATGAGGGGGATGGAGGTAGCATTTAATAATCACATTTTTCATTTTCTTATCTCTTTCGTTTTAGAAATAGTTTTAAAAATTGCTAGTAATAAAAAAAGCGCATAATGGATCCAGTCAATGTGTATCTTCTATTTTTTAATTTTGTATATTTAAATCATTTTTAAATTATATATAATAATTTTATTTTTATTATTATAAATTGGACCTTACTGAAGTAAGAAAACAAAAAGATGATCAAGTAATTTCAAGTCAAGCATGAGATATTGATAAATATTTTAAACTCGGTAATCACATGAAAATGAATTTTTAACAGAGCAGCAAATGGAAGATGATGAATTTTTTCGCCAATTAAGGACCCCATTTCCCGTTTTTGCCTAGGGCCACATGAAGCAAAGGACCGGCCCTGGGAGATAATTGGGGAAGATTTGTGTTGCAACACCCAGAAATCATATCTGTTTTTGTCGTATTTTGCGTCGGAATCATCCTGTATAATTCTGATACTTATTATGTTATATTTGGCAAGGTACGTGCTTGATTATTTGGGATTTATTTTTCTGCTGCTTACTTAGTGCTTAAAGGGATAGATTAGGTTATTGTATCTTCTGCCGGCTTATTGATAAACTATTCTATTGAATCCGTTTGAATTCTATAGGTTGAAATTCAAGTGAGGAAATTTTATTGTTTTCACAACGCTATTCCCACGCTGCCTATCAATATTGACGATGCAGCTAGAAGTGAGGCTGAAATTGAGAGGGCTTTGCAGGTACAGAGCTATGTTTAAATAGTACTATTACTCTCGCATGAATATCACCACAGTTGTCTCGACATTTTGTTAGGAACATTATGATAAATTATATTTTTAATGAATAATGCAGGATACTCACAACAGAGTTCTTGACATACGCACATGAATATTTGAAATCCAGTGTCAAGTTGAGAACGTAAGTGTAATTTGTTTTTTATTTTTTAATTTTTGGGGGTGTTTTGCCATTTCTATAGCATCTAATCAAGGAAATAGGTTTTTTGTTCATCTTCTTTTTGGTATCTTGTGTAAAAAGTTTTGTTTTGTGTTCACTCTGGTTCGCATTTTCTGCCTGGTAATACCTATATGATCCTAGTTAATTTTATGAAAGAATAATAATGAAATCTTCAGTTGGAATGTTTAATGTTTTTACTTTTTGGTGCAGATATTTAGAGAATTTTTGTTTGCAGAAGGTTTTCGTGGGATCCACTGATACGACTAAGAAAGAGAGAAAAATATTAGTACTACTAGTTTAATATATATATTTATTTAGTAAGCTTTTTATGTTATGGTCTTTAATTGTAGTATTGTGTTTTGTGGCTGAGGTTTGAAGCCCAATTAGGATATGCATGACACCAATGATGTTAATATTTCAAATTCTCTTAATTCACATATTGGAAGTTATTATAGAGCCAAGTTGACCTCATGTCGTGTGTTGAAAGAAATTTATTTAGATTATGTTTCATGCTGCAACGCTGAACCATGTGATGATATCAACTATGGAGTTTTTGTTTTAGCAGTAATAATAACAGTAAGGGTAAAATATGTAATTTGCAATAAAATTCAAGGGACACCCCTTGCCTTATTATTAAGTGCCCATCCGCCACTGCATATGAATAACTTGTCGAAAAATAATATTCATGTTTGAAATTTTGTTTGAGAAGTGCATTATAATATTACTCTTAATGTATTAAAATCGACAATCAATGCATTTACGAAAATGTATATGTGAATTTTATTTTGATCAGACAATATGTATATATATAACTGCTGCATTACAACTTATTACATGTTCATTACATTATTACTTTTAATGAAGAAACCATGATTTTGTAGGATTTCATTTGAATTTTTTTATTTGCAAAAATTAAAGTGTAGTTAATTAGTTATTTCATGTCGGAAAGCTTAATTACGAGTGAATTTTGGATTGCAAATTTGCAATTAGGGGTGTCCACAGTTTAGTTTAAACCGTTAATTGAACCAGACCAAACCGTATCACACGGCTTGATTTGGTTTATAGTTTAAAAAAATATAGTTTGATTATTTATTTTCAAAATTAATGGTTTACGATTTAGGTTTGATTTTTAAAAAAATATAAACAAAACCAAATCGTAAAACGTAAAACCATAATAATAATAATAATAATAATAATAATAATAATAATAATAATAATAATAATAATATTTTTAACATATTATATTGTATTTTATTCTACCAATATTGAGTGTTGAGAATTAATTACAGGAAAAACAAAATTATACAATTTAACCTAATTTTTTTGTATAAAATAGTATTTTCAACTATTTAGAGGTTCTTATTTTCTTTACTAAATTATATTTTATTTAAATTCTTAATTGTTTACTTTTTAATGTAAATGTTAAATTGTAGTCCATGATTTTTGTTGTGTTAAAAAAATCTTTTTATTGTCAATTTAAATTTATAAAATACTATATTTCATTATTTATGTAAAAAAAAAGAAGCAAATAAAAAATATGTAAAAACGGCAAACTAAACCGCACCAACCGCACTAATATGGTTTGGTTTGGGTTGTTTTTAGTGTTATAGTATGTATGGTTCAGTTTGATTTCAAAGAATTACCAAATCTTATTTTATAATTTGATTTGATTTTGACATCAAACCTCATCGAATCGGGCCGTGTACACTCTAATTGCAATAGATTTTAGTGTTTGGTGTTGGATATTATGAATTTTTTGTAAGATTTATTGTTGGTCGATTTATTTTCTATATTGGGTAGTTATTTGAGCCCAAATTATTTCACGCTTTGCAAAGAAAGCACAAAAACCGAAGTGGGGCCCAAGCGAGAGATGGGAGTCGCCCAGTTTTGGCGCGAAATGTTCCCGCCAAAGTAACGGAATAAGGGCGATAGATGGAAGCCCTAATTTGAAAACCGTTCCTCACTCCGGCAAACCTCTTTCTCTCTCTCACACACACACAGTAAGCGGACTCTCTTGCGGAGCGGCGATGGCTGGAGACGACGATTCATCCAGATCGGGCGGCGACGGGGCGGCGGGGAACGCGATGCCGCCGTCCACACCGGATTCCCCCACTTCCGCCGGGTTCAACACCGACCAGCTGCCATTCAACACCAGCCAGAATTACACAGACGACGATGAGGCATCCGTCGATCCCGAGATCATCAGGGACGAGATCGAAGCAGAGAACATCAACGAGGAAGAGGAGGAAGGAGAGGATCTCTTCAACGACAATTTCCTGGAGTAAGTATTTTCATTCGTCGTCGCGTGCCTTTCTGATAGTGAGATTTTCGTGTTGACTAATGGGTGATGCCGTTGGTTGTAGTGATTATCGGGTGATGGGCGAGCAGGATCAGTACGAAGGGTTGGGGATTGACGATTCCCTTGAGGACGAGAGGGATCTGGACCAGATTATGGCCGATCGCAGAGCTGCAGAGCTCGAACTTGACGCTAAGGAAGCTCGTGTTTCTCAGCGCAAACTTCCGCAGCTTCTTCACGATCAAGGTCCGTTTTGCCTCATTTTCCATCTTTCTCCGTTTGAGTTCTCAATTTCGGCTTTTATGAAATTAATTTACATTTAGCTTACATACTACTTCAAATGGAAATGTGTTTTCATAAGATATAACTAGAAGTAGAACGATTGAAGAAACTTTATGAACAAGAATCATCATCTGGAATTCTCTTAAATGAGCCTTGGGGCTTGTGCTGATCAGGTTGAAATGAGTGTGAAAGGCAAAAAAAAATTACTATCTTAAGAGTATTAGTACAAAATGTGGTTCACCATGCCAAAAGCATTTAAGTTTGATTGCACCACTGAATGACAGAGTCAAATTGTGCATTTCAGACACAGATGATGAAAGCTACAGGCCGTCAAAACGAACAAGGGCGGACTTTAGGCCTCCAGGCACTCCTGGAAGTGATACTGATGGAATGGCCAGCTCTCCTGGTAGATCACATCGAGGCAACTCCAGGGATGATGTTCCCATGACTGATCAGACAGACGATGACCCTTATGACGTATGTATTTATGTTGCATCAGATTTACGTGCTACTTTTTCATCGTTTATAAACAAAGTTGATCGATGAGTTGGCTGTTACAGGATGATGAGAATGATGAACCCGAGAATGCGATGTACAGGGTTCAGGGAACCCTCAGAGAGTGGGTTACTAGAGATGAGGTGAGGCGTTTCATTGGCAAGAAATTCAAGGGGTTTTTGCTCACATATGTCAAACCCAAGAGTGAGAATGAAGACTTTGAGTATCTAAAGCAGATCAATGAAATGGTCTCAGGTAAGAAACCTTAAAAATATGCTTGTTGAAATCAGCTAATGTACCATATCACGAGAGGCCATTCACGTAATATCTTATTAATTCTTCTTGCAGTTAACAAATGTAGCCTTGAGATTGATTACACGCAATTCATCTTTGCCCATCCTAATATTGCAATTTGGCTTGCGGAT
The DNA here is from genome assembly GCA_001642375.2 of Mentha longifolia. Taxonomy (NCBI): domain Eukaryota; kingdom Viridiplantae; phylum Streptophyta; class Magnoliopsida; order Lamiales; family Lamiaceae; genus Mentha; species Mentha longifolia. Next base: position 18,360,925 of record CM038121.1, read on the forward strand.
GCCCCACAATCTGTCCTTGAGATCATGGAAGAAGTTGCCAATAAGCTTGTTTTCGACTTGTACCCAAATTACAAGAAAATCCATCAAAAGATCTACGTGCGCATCACTAAACTACCTGTCTATGATCAGATACGAAACATTAGGTTACACATTTGAACCCAGATATGAATTGTTTGCATGCTCTGTGTGATAACTGAGATTTGCTCAATTGCTTTCCATTTATGTCTGCAGGCAGATACACTTGAACACCATGATTCGTATTGGTGGAGTTGTCACTCGACGTTCTGGAGTCTTTCCTCAACTTCAGCAAGTTAAGTATGATTGTAATAAATGTGGAGCAATTCTGGGGCCTTTTGTCCAAAATTCATATTCAGAGGTAAAGGTGGGTTCTTGTCCAGAGTGTCAGTCAAAAGGACCATTTACTGTCAACAATGAACAGGTATATATTCTCCTACTATCTATTTCTGTTAAAAGGTATGAGATTGCCACTGAGTTCACTTTAACTTTGCTACAGACAATATACAGAAACTTACCAGAAACTTACACTTCAAGAAAGCCCTGGAATAGTTCCTGCCGGTCGACTACCCAGATATAAGGAAGTGATACTGTTGAATGATCTCATTGATTGCGCCCGACCCGGAGAAGAGATAGTAAATTTTTCGCCTCTCAAATCCTGGCTTTATTTTTGTTCTGATGCTCATAATCCCTTGACTTATTCAACATCTGTTGTTTTCTAAAACCCCCAGGAGGTGACAGGTATATATACCAACAACTTTGATTTGTCACTAAATACAAAGAATGGGTTTCCTGTCTTTGCCACTGTGGTTGAAGCAAATTATATCGCCAAGAAACAGGATCTCTTTTCAGCTTACAAGCTGACTCAAGAAGACAAAGAAGAAATTGAGAAGTTGGCAAAAGACCCAAGAATTGGAGAAAGGGTATTTCCAGTGTTAACGTGGCATATTCTCCATCTAATTGGTTTGCTACATGTTTCCTATAACTTTTGGTTTTTCCTTTTCAATAATTCAGATTGCAAAGTCAATAGCCCCATCTATCTATGGCCATGAAGATATAAAAACTGCAATAGCTCTTGCCATGTTTGGTGGCCAAGAGAAAAATGTTCAAGGAAAACATCGTCTGCGAGGAGATATAAATGTACTCCTGCTCGGTGACCCTGGAACTGCCAAGTCCCAGTTCCTAAAGTAAGTATTACTTTTAAATATGCTTGAGTAGGACGGTTCGAGAGTTTCATAATTCAAACACCTTTGATAAGAAAACCTATCAAACTTGATTGCTTGGTCTAAGATCACTGTGTGCCAGATTTCCATAAGCCTTTCTAGCAAGGTTCTCAGTAACTTCAATGGATTGAGATGCTTCTAATATTGTGCATGTTTGGAGCTCTTGCTTTCGTGTGATAAATAGTCTAATATTGGTAGACAAACTTATTAGGTATGTTGAGAAGACTGGACCAAGGGCTGTGTACACTACTGGAAAAGGAGCTTCTGCTGTAGGACTCACTGCTGCAGTTCACAAGGATCCAGTCACGAGGGAGTGGACTCTAGAAGGAGGTGCACTTGTTTTGGCTGATCGAGGCATATGTCTTATTGATGAGTTTGATAAAATGAATGATCAGGACAGGTTAGTATTGATGGTTGGAATGCTTGTGTTCTTGTTTTGTACTTAATCCCGTTAATATCGAGCCCTTTATATTCAAGTTGAGTCTATTATAATAATAAAAGGGCTCATTATCAATGGAACTGAGGGAGTACATTACACTAATTATACATCTTTGCCACTCAGAGTGAGCATTCATGAAGCGATGGAACAGCAGAGTATTAGCATATCAAAAGCTGGGATAGTCACATCTCTCCAGGCCCGTTGTTCTGTTATTGCTGCTGCAAATCCTATTGGGGGAAGGTGTGTAAAGTTCTAGTCTAGACTATTAACTCAATATGGTTTTTGGGGTTTTGCATCTTAAAATCATCCCTTGAGGGATTATTTTTTAATTTCTTATACACCTATAAAGGTAAAGTGTATCATGGAAGACTTCTGCAGAAATTGCGTATATGACTACAATGTTTTTTTTTTTGTTTTTTTGGGTATTTTGAGACTATCCACTATCAAAAGAAAACTTGGTACCATCAATCCTATGTTCTGGAGGAAATGGCAGGGTGTATTGTTTCAGAGAATTAACATTTCATCTTAAACTTTTCTCATGTTTTATCTGTACCTATTATAGCTATAATTGATATATTTCTGATCAAAATTCTGCAGATATGATTCCTCAAAGACATTTTCACAGAATGTGGAACTCACTGATCCAATCGTCTCTCGCTTTGATATTCTCTGTGTTGTGAAGGTCTATTTCTTGTTTGAATTTTTTGCTCGTCAAGAGTTTCTTGGTACTCGTATTCCAGTAGCTCTTTAACAGTAGAATATTTGATACATGCAGGATGTCGTTGATCCAGTAGTTGATGAGATGCTGGCACAATTTGTAGTTGATAGTCACTACAACTCACAGCCCAAAGGTGCCAACCTTGATGATAGGCCTGTGAACAATTCACAGGATGAAATGCAAGCTCCAGCAGGACAAACAGATCCAGAGGTCTTAATTCTAAACTCTTCTTCCCACCTCTCTACCTCATTAATTATTATTCTTATCTGTAATCATACTTCTTTCTCTGCAGATAATTCCTCAGGACTTGCTAAAGAAATACCTAACCTATGCCAAGCTGAATGTGTTTCCAAAGTTGCATGATGCAGATTTAGACAAGCTTACACAGGTCTATGCTGAACTACGAAGAGAATCAGCAGTAAGATAACCTAGACTTGTTGCTTTCCTATATTAAAGATGAATCACAATAATGATCCCCTTCTTTTCCTTTTTGGCCTTTAATTTGTAGAATGGACAAGGAGTTCCTATTGCAGTGAGACACATAGAATCGATGATACGAATGTCTGAAGCCCATGCTAGAATGCACCTCCGAAGGCATGTTATTCAAGAGGATGTAGACATGGCCATTCGAGTTCTGCTGGATTCATTTATCTCAACCCAAAAGTTTGGTGTCCAGAAATCATTGCAGAAGGTACTTATCCAAAATCTTCTGTGAACTATTATGGTTTCAAAATCTATATTATAAATTTTGTCCAAATTTGAGGGTGACTAGTTATAAAATCACAACTCCAAGAAGAAATAACTGATAACTCCTATGAGGAAGGGATAAGCATCAAAACTTGCTCTCAAATACTTCGAATATTAAAAGTTAGATGTTCATTGTTGGTGCTTGAATGATATTGATCCTATTGGTGTATATGTTTCGAGCAAAACCTATCTGATACGAGGGTATGAACTGATATGTTCAAAACATGTCACAGAACTTCAAAAGATATATGACATTCAAGAAGGATTTCAATGGATTTGTTATGCACCTCCTTCAAGAACTTGTGAAGGACGCCCTGCGGTTTGAAGAATTTGCGGCTGGTTCTACTGCTAATCTTTCTCACATTGATGTGAAAGTGGAAGCCCTACAAGACAAGGTATAGTTTTGAATGCATTCCACTTTCATCTTATCCTTGGTGTACTATTCTTCCTTTTTTACTTTTTTCCTCGCATCCATGGCTCAACCGGTTGATTAATTGAAATGCTAATCTAGATAGACTATGTCAAATGCAGGCAAATGATCACGAAATAAGTGATCTCAGAGCTTTCTTCAACAGCGCAGAATTTAAAAACGCACACTTCGAGTTGGACGAAGAACGAGGCATCATAAGGCATCGTCTTGCCCACTAATGGACCATAAGATCATAGTCTTTGTTTAGGGAGATCTCTAAATTATTTTTAGATTTATGCTTAGTAAGAAATATTGATAGTTTCTTGGTGTGCCATAATAGATTTGAAAATTTCATTTGTAAGCATTTTTAAAATCCTAAAATCTGAGCTGTCCTAATTCAGTCCTATTGTCTAAATGCAGAGTCACAAGAAACAAGTACAGATCTTGTGCTTGTGGTGGTACTATAAACTTCATATATGTACATTTGAATCTTGATTTGCGCACGTTTTTCAAACGAATCCTGTATTCTTCAAACTTCAAAGATTGTTCTCAAGTCCACGTCAGCAATCCTTTACTCCCAATATAATAAATGCAGTCAAAATTATTCGCTTAAAAAAAGGCTAACATGTTCCACCACATTTCAGTCAAAAACTCGGAACTGATGAAAATTAATTAAAAAATAAAAAAATAAATGACTTGTAAAAGAATGATCTCTTTTCTCTTTTCTGCTTTCTTTTTTTGATATGGACCGATTAAAAGTGAAGGCAGTTCATATTTGATAAACTCTTATATTTACGTAGTAGTAAAAAAAAGAAGAATAAATTAGTGGGTAGAGAAGAAGAAAGGGGGGCGGGGGCGGGGGCGAGGGCGAGGGGTCTGTGTTGGCAGCGCACGTGCGAAAGAATTTGGTTTGGGGGCGAATAGATCCAGAAGCTGACCCCCTTTGACTCCTATCTTGTCCTTTTTCCACTTTCCCGGTCCCACTTTTTTTAAAAATAATTCACTTTCATTATCCACATACTGAAATTTCTTCATTAGTGAAAATGAAATTAGGCAATGAATTTCTTTTGAGTTGGAGAAAAGGGATTTCGATTTTTTACTTTATTTATTCAGTGTTTATCCGAATTGAAACAAGAGTATTACTGACGTTTTTTTGATTGAATATCTCTGTTTAATTTACAGTAGCAGAAGCACATGGAAAAACAGTAAGATACAGATTTGCTGTTTCATTCTCAGCTGGTCCAACTCTCAAATCAATTATCAAAGCCACGCTTACTGAACATGATTTTTTTTTTCTTTCCCTTTTCACTATTATAATCTCATTCAATTTCAACATATATGAGAATTCTCAATTGAATACTACTATATAACTTGTGCAAAATTTAAGTAAGAAAATTAAAGATGCAAAACTATGCAAACTGGACTGTATAATTTATGAGTATATGATTATGAAGTGAGTGCTAAGAATGGCTAACCCTACCATGAACAAGATTATACCTAAAACCAAACAAAATGCTACGGAGTATTAACTATGGCGATTCAATTCAATTCAATTCACACCACATTCGATTTCGTCTTCCTCAGAATCTTCTTATGGCGGCCGTTCTTCTTCTCCGAGATGGTGTCGAGCTTCGGCTTCCACTGCAGCCGCCGCCCCACCAGCATATCGTAGTCCTTCCTCAGCTGCGGCGTCGTGCAAACCCTGACGATCCGCCGCGCCACCGCCGCCTCCACCTCCATCTCCTTCTGCCGCTGGAGGATCATCTCCTCGGTCACCTTCACCCTCAGCCCCCCCGCGGGGGTCTTCTCGAGCTCGAACGGCGGCCGCCCCGCCGCGCCGGCGGATCGGCAGCGGATGAAGGAGGCGAAGGATAGGGCGGACTGGAAGAAGTTGGCCGGGAGGAGGAAGTAGTTGTGGCCGGGGAGGAGGCGGTCGTCGTCGGAGAGGGCGGGGGTGATTTGGCCGATGTAGAAGCAGTCGGAGCGGCAGACCATGTGCTTCGGGAACTCCTCCATCAGCTCCCACGCCCTCATCGGACGGTCGTAGATCGTGACGCCGCCGTCGGATTTCACCAGTCTGATTACGGCGCGGCGGCGGCGGCCACCGCTGCTCCTCCTTCCGTCGGCGCCGCAGTCGTCGTCGTCCGGCGGGAGATGCGCGCAGGAGATGCTGTTGAAGCAGCGGGGGAGAGGGGCGACCATAATCCGATTGATTTTGCGGCTCATTCCCATATTTGGGGATTTTTAGTTTGGATCAGATGCGGAGGTCTGGATTCATAAATTATCGTGAAGTAGAGAGAGAGAGAGAGAGAGAGAGATGTGGGTGGAATGGGTTTGATTTTAGGATTTAAATACGAAGATGAAGATTTGGAATAGAAGACTACCAGCTGGATTACATGGACTGTATGCGGATTATATGTGTATATATATAATACACTTTATAGTAGTTGTAATAATAATATAGTATGATTATATGTATACGTCAACAATAAGGGGTGGGGGTAAAATGTAAAGGACTAATTGTAGGAACCTAGGGCAGTATATATTAATTTGAATTACTACCATATCACATTTTTTGTGAATTCGACTTCTTTTAAACCAATCTCAACCGCTACATTTTGAGTTTTATCAAATTTTACATACTCGGATTTCTCAATATCATGAAAAGAAAAAAAAAATTATACTACTACTAGTATTTTATTTCATTTTCTCTTATTCTCTATCATGGATAAATTTTTCTGGTAGGAGAAAAAAAGATATATTGAGCAACTATTTTCTCATATTTTTATTCCAAATCATCATAATATTTTATACTAAGTGAAGTAATATTTTTCTACTATTTTTCACCTCAAAGAATATAGTTTAAACAAATGTGAACCATATTATGGGATAAATTGTTTTCATCATTTTCCTTTTATATCAAAAATAACACACTTATAACCGAAAACTAGAGATGTTGAACATATACAAATCAAAGCCACGATAAATTAAACAATTGTTCCTACTCTTTAGTGTGGCAATGTTCGATGCACAACAATTGTAATTTAAGCATGTAGTTAAAAACTAGTATTTGCTAAATTTCGTTTCACAAAATTGAAATAAACTCTAGAATATTTCAGAAAAATTCCCATAAGCTATAATAGAAAATTAAAATTCCAAGGTTTCTATGCATTGGGTTGAGGTTTAAGTGGTGACGTGCAAATACTTCTGATTTAATGAAATCTGATTTAATGAAATGATATAGTAATGTGACAGTTATCCGTGGGAATTAGTAATAATAATAATAAAAATAATAAAAAGAGAGCGGTCAATGATAAAGAAATGATGAGGTAAAGTTCAAAAAGAGGGGCTTTACTTTGACTAGTAAGCAGTGTTTTTGGTTTTGGTCCAATCAGTATGAGGCCCCCACCCCCACACTTTCTCAAAGATTCCTTTTACCCCTCATTTCAATTCCCTTTTCCCGCCTTCTCTTTTTCTTGAAACAAAAATTAAAAATAGAAATTGGCACCTACTTATTCTTTGGCTTGCCTATCAAAGAAAATAAGTTGACACGTCATCGGCTAATCGTTTCTTTTTCTAATGGATCTATATATTTCTTCCGTCCCACTCGATATGACTTGTTTTATTATTGAGGTATTTTAAAAATAGCCACGTTTTTACTCTTTATAGCCATTTAATTTAAAAAATAAAAATATTTATAGCGCATTTACTTATTTATCCCCACAGCCCCCAACTTATGATTTTAATAAAATAAAAGAAAATTAGGTAAGAAAACCACCAGCATCGAATTTACTCATCTTCAACGCCACACTACTTTCACAAATGATTTGTTCTAATAATAGTCTTCCACGAATGATTACCAATTAACCGATTTAATTCTCAGACAACTTGCCGGCATGAATAATTTGGAGAGACTGAATCACAGACATGCCTCCATTTCTTTTATATTGGTTGAGTGTGATAAACAATTATCTTCAAGGATAATTTTTTTGAGAGGCCAATTCATCCCAACTCATTTGAGAGAAATCTCAAACTTTGCCGATTTTGTAATAAAATAAAGATAGCCAGATGTAATGGAGAAAATAGCTGACCTTTATCATTGATTCTATTAATCTTTTAGAGCAATTAAACAAATTCGGTACAGTTAATTGACGTTTGGTGGATCATTGTGGTATTGATACTTATTTAAATTTCTTGTAGATCTTAAAATTGAATATATGTATAATTTCATGTAATTTCTGGTAAATAAAGTTTATAGCAATCATCTTATGTTAGCTTAAATCGAGCAGCGGCGGTTCTCTTTCTTATTTACGATGAGGAATTGAATCTATTTTGATTCGTGTGGCAAGAAAGCCGGTAGGACGATGATAATTGGAGACGATGGTTGGATAAGTTTGGGAAAAATATTAAAATGATTTAGGAATTGAATTTTTGCTATGCCTGCATAATGAAGAGAGACAATGAAATGAATGAGAAAATAGACGAAGATTATTGTTTGTTCATTTTCCTGATCGGTGGCTATGGCGAAGAGAAGTGGAATATACTGTACTTATTAATGAATAAATTTTGGGGGTTATGAAGATTTTTCTTTTGGAAGAACAGGCGTTATAGGGATATAATGGTAGTTCTGTTCATATTTTTATTTATTTATTAAATGTGGGGCTATGAGAAGAAAAAACGTGGCTATGAATATAATTGCCCTTTATTATTTTATATTATTCATTTGAATAAACAACAAACTATATCGAATGGGACAGAGTGATATAATAGAGTTTGAAGCATCTTGCAATTTGTGAAATGTTATATTACTATGATGACGAATGCTCCCCTACCCATACCGGCTCATTCCGCATTGGAGAGTCATGATCGCTACGTTTAAGGACGAAACCAGGAATTTATCTATTGTCCGGTGGGATTTAAAAATATATATATTTAAAAGATTTTTTTCGAAGACAACAAGTCTTCTTAATATCAAATACCATATTTTGAAGAAATAAACTACAAAAAACAAACGGAATGAAAAAGAAACTCAACAATGAGGGGACTAAAATACAATAAATGGGGAGGCAAAAATAAAAATAAAAATAAAATTAACACTATATATTATAAATAAAAAGAAAATTTACCCGGGCGGTCGCCGAGGCGATCCCGGTATGTGGCTCCACCCTTGCCACATCGATCCCCAATAGAAGTTTGGTATGTTTTTCACTTGTTTTAGTATTCATGTTTTATTTCTCGTTTTTATAATCCCTTCATCCATAATAAATGCACATAGTTTTATCGACACGAATTTTAATTTTTGTAAATTTTTTATCTTACTTAATATAGTGTATTATGCTATATAATTGTAGGCCCAAAATGATTTTGGGATGTGGCTTTCTCATGCCCTTAACCCACAAAGTAGTGAAGAGAGTCTTATGTTTGAGGATTTACACTTTGGATGCTCTTACAAACTGTGTTATTTCTCTTCTATGTCTTCCTTTATAATCGAAATTTAAATTTGTTTATCAGAAAACTCCCAAAAAAATGAAATAATGTTAAAACATGGATTTTTTAGGCGATGTTTGATTCTATTTTTATTTTTAAATTGATTATAATGCAGTGTACGAAGTGTATTAGATTTTGTAAGGAAAAAAATTAATGATCATTTTATTATTTCGCAACTTAAAATTCGTGGTTGATATGAAAATATGAATATTGTTGTGGTTAGCATTTAGTACGAAGAGATGAGTTTTTAAGTGGATAAAAAAAAATTAAAAAATTTAAATTGTTCGTTTTGTAGAAAACTATAGTTTATGTTTCATAAAATTTTAAATATCAAAGTCTTCAAAAAAAAAAAAAAAAAACTTGGATTTCTGTTTGGGAATATTTTATCAATCATTACAAGCTAATACTCCTGTAGTTATTAATATTCAAAAAGGGAAAAAGGGAAAGCAAAAAAGAGAAAATAAGTAGCACAAAAAAAAAAAGTGTCTAATATAGCTAACACATCACCTGCAGTGTTTGTTTGTCTATATCTTTTTCATCTGATTTCCTAAATAAACAAAATCATTTTTCGACTGATTGTGACTATAAATAACCAAAAATTAAAGTCAAATTTAATATCAATGAATTTTACATTTAAATCCTCACTAAAGTTGAAGACTTTTAGGGCTGTATGTATTTCAAAAAGTGGGCCCATAAAGTTAGGCTAAGTTCTGTTTATTGGGCTGACTCGATATGACCAGGCCCCGGGAAAATTAATTTTCAAACAATTAAAGCGTTCTTATATTAACATAAAAAAAAGGGGTTAATTGCATTAAATACACAACCTTTTTTTACTATGTATTTCAGAATTATTTGTAAATTCACCACTATTCGATTTTTCTTAATTTGCATACGAATCAGATTTTTCCCAAAATTAAGTCAAGATAGCAACATTGAAATTAATTTAACGATCGATGAGACGGTCGTTTTAATTGTAGCGATGGTGGCATTGCAAGGTGGGTTAATATTTAGTTTCTTTATTATTATCATTTTGATTGTAAATCAAACAATATGGTGCCATTTAGATTACAACGTCATTTTATAAAATAAAGAAAATAGAAAGGTAGCGGATTTATAAATAATTTTAAAATGTGGTGGGCAAAAATCAAAATTGATACTCCCTCGGTCTTCCAAAAAGACCAACAAATAATTTTGGACAGAGTTTAAAAGAGTCGATTGTATTGTGAGCGGAATAAGGTTTAGCACACTATATAGTTTTTTTTTTTTAACAATAATGATATTCGGCCATAATGTGGCCGGCCACACAAGGATATTTTTCTTAATATACATAATTTAAAAAATATAAATTAAAGGTTATAATCAATATTTAAATGTTTATAAGAGATTATTCTTAATTACTTTTAAATTTGAATATAAAAAAATATTTTTTTCTCCCTAATAATTAAAAAAAATCTCTTAAATATAAAAGCAACAAAATTTTTAAAGTAGTCACAATCATCAAATAAATTAAAAGTTACTGTAATATGTTTAAAATCCATAAATTATAGTATCACTTTTTGAATTTTCTCATAAAAGCTAAACTTTTTTGGCATAAATACATAAACTATTACATATTAATACTCCCCTCGTCCCCTAATAAGTGTCTCGAGCCACTATTACATACAAACCAAGAAACTATATAAAATTACTTAATTTACCCCTAATGGTTGCATAGAAAACTGAAAAAAGGTAGAAAATATGTAATGATTATGGGGTAAATTTGGTAGTTTAAGTTAACTTTTATCTAGAAAAATGTGATAGGACACTTATTTGAGGATAAAAATATTAAGGGGTTCGGACATTTATTGGGGGATGGAGGGAGTATTAATTATGGCCGACCACATTATGGCCGAATAACATCACCCTTTTTTGAAATAAAAGGAAGATCTTTATTGATCACAAAGGCATGGAGTAGAAACAAGATCCTCCACAAAATATGGAGGTTCATCCCATACACACGCAGTAGAAAATTCTATAAATTTTCTAGCTAGACGATGAGTTAGAGAATTGGCTTCACGACGAACATGTTTAATGTGAACTCTATCACATTATATAGTTTCTGATAAATGTATTGAGTACATTGTGAGTGGAATAAATGTAGTGGCTTAGTCCAATAAATGAGAAACTAGCAAATAAAATTAAAGAAAAAAGGGTAAAAATTAAGTAGTGTATATTATTAAAAATAGAAGTGCTTTTTTAACATAACAACCGAAATGCCAGCGATTCAGTCTTTTTAACGGAGGAAGGGAGTAGTATTTAAGAATAATTATCCCTACAATTTGCATATTAACTAAACTTGATATTATAAGTAGGAATTTTCATTAGTTTCAAAAAAAAAAGTACGAATTTTCATTACTATTATATACGAAGTACTAGTTAGGGATATAATTCTCGCAACCCACTCTAACAATATGAAGCCTATTGACTTTTCTTAGTTTGTATTTAAGGTTCTAGAATTATGCATTTAGGTCAAACAAAAAAAGAAAAAGAATTTTACATTTAGGAAATATAGTATGCTACCTTTTCAAGTGAAAAATCATATATATAATCTCTCTGACCAATGAAAAGCCTCAAATCATGAATTATTCTTAGGGATGGCAATGGGTCGGGTTTTTGCGGGTACCTGCTCCACCCAAACCCTAATAGGACGAGTTTGGGTAAAACTAAACGGGTTTGGGACGAGTTTGGGTAATAAAATTGATACCCGTAATGGGTTTGGGTTGGGTATGGGTAGATAGGTTTGGGTACCCACTACCCAAACCCATATATATGTATGTATGTGTGTGTGAATTAAAATATTAATAACTACTCGTAATTCTATATTTTTTTTATGTATCAAAATTAATACTTTATTGGTATTTATTGAGATTTGTTTTATAATTTTGTTAGTTCATATTTATAATAAGATTTGCATGTTTAAATAATAGTTTTGACTTTCGATTGATATATATATATAGTTATAATTTTTGTTATATAAAATTTTAAAGAACTATTTATATTAATGTTGTAGAGTTCGAGTTTTATCGGGTAATTAGTGGGTATTACCCGATGGGTTTGGGGCGGGTACGGGTATCAAAATCAAATTTTAAACGGGTTTGGGACGGGTATGGGTACGAAAAATTTTAACGGGTTTGAGTTTGGGAAAGACTAAATGGGTGGATACCCGACCCATTGCCATCCCTAATTATTCTAGTTAAGTAGAGCATACAAAAACGACCTTCATTTCCTTTCTTGAATAATTGAAGTCAATGACATCTAAGTTCCATCCTCTCGAAAGTTGTAGGTTCATTCAACGAATATGCTTATACATTCAAACTTTTATTTTTAATTGTTATTATTATGTGCTCGTACTCTATTTATGAATATTAAATTATTGCATTTCAATGCTTTTTTTGAATTAGTTTCATTCACTTTCACAATTTATTAGTCATCATATTAAAGTAAAATATGCATATAGTGGGTAAAAGAACATTTCTCTAAATAGAATAGGAGTAATCCGATCAAATGAAAACACCCGAGAATACATAAACCTAAATATGCAAATGAAAAGCAACTTCAATGAAACTCGTCCCGACCCCGTTACGTGTTGCGCCATCTATTGCTTCGATAGCTGATCACTACAAAGTACAAACTAAAAATATTTTTAAAATCAATAATAATCACAAAATATCTGTCTTTTTTTGTGAAAATACTTTTAACGTGTAACGTTAATCCGACAGTGTCATAAAAGATAATAACACAAAGATGCAATAGATTATATTCGGACTCAAATGTCTTAAATATAATAAAAAAATAATGAACTAGTATGGAATTGAATAATACTCTATCCGTCCCAATTCAATTGTCCATTTTGCTTTTAGTGGAAATACGTGCCAAAAAAGTCAATAAAGCAAAATGGACAATTGAATTGGGACGGAGGGAGGGAGTAAAACTTATTAATTACTCTCAAAATATGATTAATTTATACTAGTTTAATTCATTAATCGTGCTTTATACCGAACTAAACCACGTAGATTAACAGACGGTAGTATGAGACTATGAGGGGCTTTACTGGCATTTTATCTTAAATATGAGGTCTATTTTGCAATTCTTTATAGTTAAAGGGTGTAATCACAAAAAAGACAAAGATTAAGAGAGCCTCATTGACTCAGCCGCGGCTACACGGCATCGCAGCCGTACACGCAAAACACAGTCAAATTCACTGACCCCAAACGAGGGAAGAAGACGGGAACCTTGGACGCCGGGAAATGGGATTTTTGGGCGGTCGATGGAAGACTGCGGCGGCGGTGGCTGCGCTGGGGGTGGCGGTGGTCATGAGGAAGCAGGTTGGCGAGAAATTAGGGTGGGATAACTCCGTCATGATGCAATGGATGAGAGATATGTCAGATCGATTAGGGCATTGGGCGATCCCCGCCTACATCGGAATCCACACGCTCACACTGGCGCTCTGCCTTCCGTACGCCGTCTTCTTCGAGGCCGGAGCTTCGATGCTCTTCGGATTTTTGCCGGCGCTTTTGTGCGTCTTTTCTGCGAAAATCCTCGGCGCTTCTCTCTCCTTCTGGATTGGCAGGTACTTGCTTCCATCTCTCTTGCCCAATTTTGATTTGAATTTTGTTGGAAAGCAAGTTTTCTGTTTGTAGCAATTCAGAAATTCGTAACAGCTTGGTGACTTCTGGTAAATTTCAGCTGTAGATTGTTGTCTTCCCATTTAAGTTGACTGCATAGCTGCATTGCTAGTTTGTACGATTTTCGTTATTGAACCGTTTCAACGCTTTTGAATTGCTTAGTGATATCTTAATTGAAGAGAACTAGCTGGAGAAAAGTTCAGACCTACTTTTCCTACATTTGTTGTTTGCGATGTTCATCTTTGGATTCAAAAATCGAGCTTTGGTTTTGGCGGTGGTATAATCTGTTAAGTTACATTCATCTATGTGCTTTGAGATTAAAGATTAGTGATCTATATATTTCATTACTGAGATGATTAAATGGAGAGGTTAGAGGCATCTATGAATTGTTATTGTACTGCTTGTGGTCTTTTCATGTCTACTGTTGCTCATGTAAGATACTCCGTGATATCTTCTATCTCACTGGATTGCTGATACATGAAGAACATAATTTCAGTTAGTGGCAGAACTGATACTGACCTCATACTGTTTACTCTTCAATCTGAATTTCTATCTGTGTACATCTGTTTGGGATTTTCTGCCAATGTGATCTGATTTAATGTGTTTTTTCATGGCAGACTTGTCTTCCGGAGTTATGGCTCTGCAGCTCAATGGGTTCATCAAAATAAGTACTTTCACATGTTGTCGAGGGGAGTTGAGAGGGATGGTTGGAAATTTGTTCTTCTTGCTCGGTTCTCGCCTGTACCATCCTATGTCATAAACTATGCACTGGCTGCTACTAATGTTGGGTTTCTAGTCGATTTCTTGCTTCCAACAGTCATTGGGTGCATGCCCATGATCTTGCAGAATACTTCAATTGGCAGCCTAGCCAGTGCTGCCGTAGGCTCAGCATCTGGCTCCCAAAAGTCTCAGGTTTGGTCTTACGTCTTCCCCCTTCTTGGGATCTCATCAAGCATTCTTATATCATTGAGGATAAAAAAGTATTCGAGCGATATCATAACTGATGATTCTCCTGATACTGTAACTGAGCCCTTGGATGCCCAGACATCAGGTAAAAGTAAAAGTAAAAGTAAAAGTGAAAGTAAGGGGCTGAAGGCAAAATAAATGTTTGTGTAAGCTATGGCCAATTTTGTTTAGTCATTCTCTTCAAAGTTGTCATTTGATTATAATCAGCAGCCAATCTAGAGTTAATCTGGACATGATATAAAATATATAGCAGAACCTATCAGTTAGCAGTTTACAGGATCCCTTACATGTTATTGATAGGTTAGCTTATGTACTCTTTTGGTGAATGCTGCTAAACAACTAGAAGAAGAAAGGATTGACAGACACTGTAACATAACTCCAATTGATGTATGTTATCATAGAACTTGAGAATTTCATCAGTCTTTCTCCTTATGGTGCAAATGTCCAAGTTCACATTATTAGGTTTTGTGATTTGTACTTGTGTAAAGATATAGATTATGTGTTCTGGAACACTGCTCCTGCTGTTATTTTTATGTTTATGGAAATTTGAGTTGTTACTTAAAGTTAAAAGTCCATATTTGCCCTTGGATTTGTTCTCAAGAGTATGCATCCTCATGCGGAAATTTCACTCGAAACTCATGACTGAGTGAGTCTGCTTTCAAAAAGGATCCGGAAATGAAGATCTCTTTTTGTAGCTTTATGTCTTTCTTCGTTTCTTTTTAGAAGAGCTTTACATCTTTATTGAGTGTAAATGTTTGTCTAATTAGGTCAAAATTCAAACACAAATACACACTATTTGACATGAACATCAAAAAATAGGTTGGACAAGCGTGTGTGATGCTGGTCTGATAATGCAGCTTTATCTTTTCATTCTTTTTCCTCTTTATTTTCACTATGTCTGAATATATGGATACCTGCTTCTTGTTTTCATCTATTAATACTGTTAGGGGCGTTTACTTTGGGTGGTTAGGCCGGATTGACTAATTTTACCCGGCCTAATCCCATGTGTACTTTGTAGGATTAGAAATAAAGTATATCCCAAGGCCCGGTATTGGCCCGCAATTTATCCCTTAATTTGGTACTAAACATGTCATATCAATGCCACCAAAACACATGAAATTAGAATAATTATATCTCATCCCATGTTTTATCCCATCTCATAGGATTACTTATATCCATCAAAGTAAACGCCGCCTTAGTGCAAGAGATATTCGCAGGAAACTTGATATTTTTTTTAGTGTGTTTGTTCCAAAAGAACAGAGGAAAGATTGGGAGGGTTGGGCATTTCCTTTAAGTGGCATGTTGTTTTCTACCATAGTTTTGATCTTGTAGAATTTGGCCATTGAAGGAGGGGTATGAAATAAATGTGATTTATTTTTTGATCCAAACTGGATGGATCCCTAATTGATGGGTTTCCCATTCCTTAACCGGAACGATATGTTGCTTATCGGATCCTTGGCATGTTAGAATGAAGCAAATTCATCCTACAATTAAAAACATGATTTTGCATTATAGGCATTACATACATGCTAGTCGAGATTTCCCATCCAATCAAAAGATCGAAAGTTCGAGACATCCTTGATGGGTGCATGAGTGTGTATGTGTTGTACTAAAAAAAATATATACTAGTCGATGAAATTCTAGGGTGTTGCGTAAATCTTCGGTGCCCAATAGCATCGAACAAGTTATCATTCTATGGGGTAATATTTTTCAAGTCTAGATTCTTCTTAATTTTTGGTAGCTGTATTCATTACTTATATAATTATACCAATTAAGCCTTTCAAAGAAAAACAAAATACTCCAATAATTTAAATCATAAACTGCCCTAACATGATAATCATCTTCCAATAATAGATGATGACCAAATTTGCAAAAATAGTTATGTAATTTGAAACGATTACATAAAAGGGAAAAAAATAGAAGGATAAATGAAATAAGGAGGTTCACTGCACATATTTTTCTTAAAATATTTTGATTGGTACTCGTACAATAATGCACTAAACAGCTTGAATCTTGCTGTTGGCAGCCTCCTCTGCCTCGGAATAGAAACGGTAACCCTAATTCTCCTCTCTCTCTCTCTCTCTCTCTCTGTTAATGAGTTGGTCACATGGAGACAGTATTCAAAATTTCTAAATTTAGAATTTGTGGAGAGATCCCGAAGTTAGGGTTACGAGCGTAACGGAATATCTTGATCATCAAAACAACATAAGAACAGCCTTCTTTCCTTCTTTCTGAGTTCAGCAAAAGACAGCTTATATTCAAACTCAATCAACTATTTATAGCCTATTCTTGGCGCATCATCTTTATCATTTTTTTTCCCCTTCAATTAATTGATTGAAATTTGAAAATGGTCGGAAATATTTATACCATAGTTCCAGAAAATGATGAGCCACATACTCATTGCCCTTTTCCAAAGTGAATTGGAGGTCCACAATACAAAGAAAAATTAAAAAAAATATATAAGAAATGCTCCTCTACGTACACATCGTGGATATACGTGTTCATGATTATTGTTGCAGAGGTAAGAGTTTAGCTTGAAGAAAAAAAATGATAGTGCTAAAAGAAAAAGTTTTAGGTAAAAATATTGGAATTTTTTTTGAAGGGTAATAAATCTTCTATAAATATATGTGCACAAAACCTAAATTCTATTTTTAAAAATGCATACTTAACATTGTTATATCAACATGTGAACATATTAAATATGCTTACGATGAGGACGAATGTATTCCTAAATAATATGCAAGTTTAAGGACTAGGAGCCCATTTGCTATAATCAAATTTTAATCAACTTCATAAACTAAAATCATGCCCACCGTTAAGTTGCTTGCTATAACAAGTTGGAACTTTGAACCATAAAAGTAATTAGCAAAATGCAACACTTTATATGCAATAAGAATTTCATACGCTGAATTCATTGACAAAGATTTGAAATAGATAGATAAATAAATAAATAAATAAAAACAACATGATCATCCCAAAATAAATATGATATGTGATCTGAAAATTCATAATCGGAAATTTATCGAATTAACGGAGTATATGTTTACATAAGAATAACCTTAAACAAATGTATTTATATAGGCACTCAGCAATTTCTTTATTTTAAAACTTTAATTACCAGGCAAAAATCCATACAACCCCAGGATTTTTTTTTCACCCAATTTATAATTATTTTTTGTCTCTGTTATTATTGCTTAATACTTGAGAAATAAATGCTTCTTAAATCATTATTTTGATACTGGAACGTGCTTAGTATCCATATTATTATTTCTCGAATATTTGGGCATCAATTTTCAAATGCATTATTGACACTTGTAAAACCATTATTTGATGCGACTCCCTCCATTTCGTCGAATATGGCCCCTTTCAATTTGGCCTATTCTGGCTCGCTTTTTCACGCTTCTTGATGATGGATTTTAAAATTGATTTTTGAAGAATTTTTTCTTTTACGGGATACTCTGACAGTCGTAGTATCCCATAAAAGGAAAAAAAATCAAAAATTCATTTTAAAACCTATCATCAAGAAATGTGAAAAAACATGTCAAAATAGGCCAAATTGAAAGGGGTCATATTCGACGAAATAGAGGTAGTATCAATAAATACACATGCACTAAATTGTTACTATTATAGTATGAAGTATCGTTATTAATTTATTTAAAACCAAATTCGGTTTAGAGGGTGGGGGTATGTGTCAGGATGGTGGGTTTAAAAGACAAAACAGAAATGGTATGTGTCTGATTGTGATTAATAATACAGCCAGCATTTATGAAAGACAGCTCAATGAGCTACAAATAATAGCAATTGCCAGAACAAAAAAAATAAAAATAAAAATAAAAAATAAAAAATAAAAAATAAAAAATAAAAAATAAAAAATAAAAAATAAAAATAAAAATAAAAATAAAATAAAAATAAAAAATGAAGTGATGAGAGAGAAAGAAGACAGAGAAATTGAAGTTTGTGTTGTTGATGATGCACACAAGCACATGACCATTTCTTGTTTTGGGTTAGAGCTTGCATTGCACCTTGCAAAAATTTAATAAATCACCCCCACATGACTCTTACCCAACAACATCCCTTGTGTATTACACTTGCTTATACATCTACATGGATGTATGTTACATACTGATACTTACATGTGTGCTTATAAAACTTTGAATGTTAATATGGTTAAATTTTACTTTGATATGACACCACTAACATTATCTACATTATATTATATATGGGTAATTATTAAAAAAAAAATGCTGCTACTCTTCTTTTATAAAAAAAACTATCTAGAAATATTGAAAATAACAATTTTAGTCCCGAATTATCAATATGTTATCGAATTTATCTTTTAGTGCTATTTTCTAATGACAAAATATCAGTGAGCCATTTTTAATTTATAATAATTTTCATCAGATTTGATATAAGTTGAAAGGTTGCATTTTAGGCTTAAAACGACATAGTTTCAAACAATCTCAGATTTAATGATTTTTTTTTAATTAAGAACTAGTATTGCGCCCGTGCGTTGCACGAAAGATATAAATAAAATAAAATTTTAATTCTCATAATTTTGGAAATTTAAATTAATTTTGATAGAATATAAGTAAATATAATTTTAAATATTTATGCGATAGAAACATAAAACTCCCTATAGGCTATTATAGTGAAACTACTATTGAAATTAAGATATTTAAACTAAATTTTTTTGGTATTTTATTCAAATTCGTAATAGTTATCTAAATAATTAGTAAATTACTATGTTTTTTTAGTAATTTTATACATTTCTTAAAAAAAAATACATCAAGAAATTAAGTAATGAGTCATGATTACAGTAAATTATCGATCAATAACTTTAAATCTAACTTAATATTATTTCACCAAGTTCAAATAATAATTAATTTTGTTTGTGACAATATATCCAAATTTTGTATTGTCACAACAAAATTTTACAATAAAAATAGGATTGAAAAAATAAACAAATACTAACATATAGATATAGCAATATAAGAAAATTGATGGTTAATGCAAAAATAGATATATTAGCAAACAATGAAATAATATTTATAATTTAAAGTACATTTATCATCAAATCCATTAAACAATTCATAACTTTTTAAAAGTAAATCATCTTCATAAACCATTGGACAATCCATGTTTAGTTTTGGAGGGAAAATGACATTATTGTAATTTTTGTCAATAATCATTCTTTTATATATATATTGTATAGATTCAGGGTAGAGGTGCCCACTGGAACCGGAACCGAACCGGAATTGCCGGTTTTAAGTGGAACCGGGCAGTTCTGGAACCGGAACCGGAACCGGCAGTTCCGAACCGTCCCGGGAACCGAAGGAACTGCCGGTTCGGTTTCTATTCTGAAACTTTGGAACTGGGAACCGTCGGTTCGGTTTCGGTTCGGAACCGAAAAGAACCAGTTTTTTTTTTTATAAATTTTTTTTACATAATTTTATTTTATGTTTCATTAGTATTATACTTGTATTTGTATACTTATTTGATGTAATGTTTGATTAGTGATTTAGTGTGTTACACTTTTTTATATGGAAATATTTATATTTGTAAAGTTAAATAGCTTTATCATTTTATTTATAATTCAAAAATTAATAAGCTAAAATAAAGAAGACTAGTACAAAAAATATCTCTAAATTAATAATAAACAATATCACATGATGATGAAGAATTGAAGATGACAATTTATATAATTCATATAAAAGATGTCATATTGTTATTAAAGTGAAATTATTTGTAGATGCTTTTAAATACAAAAATATTATGAAAAAATGTATTAAATAAAAATAAAATTTATACACCGATGCAGAATTCGACACCAATGCCTCTAAAGAAATGGATGATTTCGATGACGATTTTGATTTTGACAATATGTAGTGGTCTCTTAAAATGCTTAGACGGGTACTCTTTTTCCTCACAAAGATTTTAATGAGGCTCGGTCTTTGGAATCGACATGTGATATCCAATGGTTTAAGATTAATAAATAATTCTTTTTTAAACAATCTCACTTTCTCAAAAAAAATTTACATTTCATAATTTGAATTGTCTTACAATTAAAATTGGATCGATAAACAACGAAGCATGAATCATAATCAAACGAAAAAAATAAATAAATAAAAATGGTTATTTTTCGGTTTGAACCGGAACCAAACCGGAATCGCCGGTTCTAGGATCCGGAACCGGAACCGGAACTGGAACTGTGACTTTTCCGGTTCGGTTCCAATTCCGACCATCTTAGAACCGGAACCGCCGATTCGGTTCCGATTAGATTCCGGTTCCGGAACCGTGAGCACGTCTAATTCAGAGTGATATTCGTCATGCCACGCTGACATCATGTCGTCGGAAAATAGCAATTGTAACACTCACGAATCTGGTTGCCAATTGGGTTTCTCGATACAAAAAAATATAGCAATGGTGCAATTTTTTTTTATTAGGTATGAATGTATCATTATCGATTTGACGAGATAAAAATAACATTGAATAGTAATAATGGTATTAGAATAAAATACTAGTAGTTGTTTTGGCTATTAGATAATGTTTAAACAACACTTAGTTAGTTTGTTGATGCGGTCTTTATTATTACTATAATATCAATTTAATCAATTAGTGTCATCTATTGTGTTTCTCAATAACTTCAAATAGGTCACGAGTGGTCTTCAAATAGGTCAACCTGCTGAAGGTAGAAAATGCCATAATATTATAACATTTATATATATACTATAGTATTGTAATTGTATTTATATATTTTTAATCCGTGCATTATGATAAATAGCCAGGTCGATCGGATCTTGATCCTAATCAAGGAATAAATATCAGGAATCAAGACCGTTAATTAAGTTTAACAAACTCTAGAGAGAGAGAAAGTCATGTGCAAGCTTGTGGAGAGTGTAGGAAGAGAAGGCACATGTCATGTGAAAAAAAAAATGGATATAGATTGGAGGCCATATATGTATTTTAGTATCCAATCTTTATTTTGTTTCAAGTACTAATATTTTACCCAATCTTTTAAAACTTTGTGTATTCCTCACTCCCTATGAAGACCAGCATTGTCCCCTCCATTAACCGTTTTCATGTTAATTTCCTCCCATTCCGGTACATATGTGAAATGCAAACAAATTCCCACTACTTAATACTCCCTCCCTCCCCCATTAAATTTTACGGGCACGATTATTAAGAAAAAACTTGTAAATACTTTTTCTCCGTCTAATTTATAATAACATGATTGATTGCATTTTTATATCTCAAAAAGAAAAATAATCAATTGTGTCATTATAAATAAGACTGGGGGAGTTGAAGATAATAAATGATAAAGTTATGATGAATAAATGGTAAAGTTGTCAGAAGTCGGAAATGGATAAAGGGATAGACCCAGAATGTGTCTTTTTTTAAAAAAAAATTATAATGTAAATTAAGTTTTGAAATAAAAGCTTGTAAGAGAATCATTTCTATTTTGAGTATAAATGTAAATATGAGAGACATCCCAAGATGAAAATTTTCACACAGAAATGGGATGCAAAGAGAGTATTTTATTCTACTAGCAAAACATTGTTTTTGCACAACCATGGATCATGTCTGCTACTTAGTTGCACAAAGATTTGACCTTCATTATCATGACTTAAATGCAACGTGTGTAGTTAAATTAGTAAGTCACTTAGCCTTCGATTAATAAATTGGAAGTTTATTATTTAAAGTGTGTTTATTTGATGTATACGTGTCATACTAAAAATACAATCAAACGAATTCATTTCCCATCACCAAAATAATACTCCCTCTGTTTATTTGAATATACTATTTAGCTTTAATTTTTATTTGTTTTTAAGTGTCTTATTTTGAAATTTGATAATAAAATAGCTAAATCTTTCCCATTTTACCTTATACGTAATTAATATTATATATAAGTTGATGTTAAAAAAAATATCAAATGATGTTAGAATAAAAATTTTAATATTTTTTTAGTATATGTATTTTAATGATGGGACACTTAAAAAAACGAAATGATTAATAATTACAACTTGTTGGGTAATTTTCAAAAAAAAAAAAAAGCATAAAAAATCTCACTATAATAAACAACTCAAACCAACTAAACCGTCACAGTAAGGAGCAATAGATAATTAGATATGCAATTCTCCCTCTTCACATGACATATTTAACTTACAATTTAATATTCCATTTCGTAACTCTCAAATAATAATATCCGAAAATTTAATTAGTACTACCTCCATCCCACCTAATTGTCCTATTTTACTTTTTGACTTTTTTCGGTACGCATTTCTACTGAAACCTAGTACGAGTTTTAAAATATAATTTTGAAGTATCGTTTCTTTTACGGTAATTTTCAGCTAGCGAAAACAAAAACCGGAGTGGTTCGGACGGTGACACGTGGTGAAATTCAAGTGGACCAGCACCGTAACAATTAAAAACCAATAAAATTAACTGTGCAGCAAATGATGCAGCTGCGGCGGTCAATCCCCAAACGGGCCCGAGGTCGGCGCACAAATCGGGCTCAGCCCGAAAACGGCCCGAAAAAGAGACGGCAGTTTGTTTTTAGTAAAAGGGAGTAAGATTCGGGCCACCATCGGAATTTGGCGGACTGTGACTGGTCCCTCCAACAGGACAAACAAGGCATGGAATTGGGTGGCGACTGCACTGCGGGCCCTCCCTCCTCGGCCCGCTTTTCCATGCCCGTTTTCACCATACTCATTTTACTGCTCCTGCCAGAATTTCGGTATTTCCTTAAACTTATTTTAAAGAGATTTTCTTCATTAATGTTTTTTATTTTTTTTATTTATCGAGGTGTAATTGGATAGGAGTAAGGGATTGCCCCCTATTGTATAGGGACACTTGTCTAGCTCACATTTTCTTTCTGAGGAAACACGTACCCTATTTTTTTTTTTTTGTAAATTATTTATTTATTGCTTGATGGAGTATTAAATGAGCAATATCCCCTCCTTAATTATGGATAGGTCGAAATTTAAAACAGCTCAACTAATATGTGCCACCTCTCTCGTCTTCCTCCTATTTTGCTTTTAAAAGTGCTCTTCTTTTCTTTCTTTTTCTAATACAAAATTACAATATTTAGTAGAGTAGTTTTTAATTAGCAATTGACATTTTGTGGTAAAAATACCTATTTATACATTGAAATTTTCTTATACTACCTCCATCCCACTATACTTGGCCACTTTCATTTGATTGACATTTCGCGCACGCATTTCTACCGAAACCTAGTACGAGTTTTAAAATATAATTTTGAAGTATCGTTTTTTTTACGGGATACTCGTGCGCGAAATGTCAATCAAATGAAAGTGGCCAAGTATAGTGAGATGGAGGTAGTACTATCATTTAAAGCAGTTAAGAATGTAAGGTATTATTTTATACTACCTCCGGCTCAAGATTCGTGAGACATTTCTTTTTGGCATTTTCGGCACGCATTTCCACTCTTGTCGTTGATGAGTTTTAAAATGAATTTTTGAGGTATTTTTCTTTTTACGGGATACTACGAGTGTCATAGTATCCCGTAAAAAGAAAAATACCTCAAAAATTTATTTTAAAAGTCATCAACGAGAAGCGTGGAAATGCGTGCCGAAAATGCCAAAAAGAAAGGTCTCACGAATCTTGAGGCAGAGGGAATATGATAATAATCGCGTAGCCTTAATATAGCCTATCAAAATTATTTAGCAGTTCTGTATATTATAATAATAAATATTACGTCGGTTATTATAACAATCATTCATAAAATGCTTCCAATGCACGAGTTCTTTACATTATAGTAGTATGGAAAAAGTTGATATCTGTCAAAATGTCTTCTTTTCGAATTTCATCGACACTTCTAAAGGCCAAATTGTTGGAATTTATCAATTTTATAAAGTATAAATTCAATTCCATAAACATCGATACTCGATTATCAAAGATCATAGGAATACCTGGATCCATTGAGATTGAATTACTGGATGCGGAATACCTTCAATAACAATCTCGAATCACGAACACAAACCACAAACACGAACAGATTTGGTATTATGGTCTTCCTCAACTAAATCACCGTATGGGCCTTATGTTTTCTTCCAGATGGGGAGAAGATAAACTTTGTTCGATTTGTATATTGGGGACCATAACCAGAGACTCTTTATATACTAGTGAATTAGGTTACCCATAAACACCTAATTGGACTAGTATTAGGTATCCACTCATAAGCCCATATCAATTACATAGCCCATGGACTAATACTAAATTAGATCACTTAATTAAGTCCATCAATAATAAATAGCCAATATAATTGCAATAATAATATGTTGCCCACAAAATAGATTAATAGAAAATAAATTTTCTAACAATCTCCCACTTGGGCTACATATATTAATACCTAAAGCAGTTATATCAAAGAATTCCTTAGTGCGCAACTTTATGCTATTTATTTTCAGACTATGCCTTAACAATCTGGTCCATCTCGTATACTAGAAATGAAACTACCGCGATGTTTGCCACATTATAAATCGTGGCTTAACCCCGATAATTACCATATCTAATATATTCAATGACATAGATCAAATATGGTGAGTAGCATGGAAATTACATGTAATGTGACCTCTATCATGTCTATTTCCAACTGGTCCTACTTTAGTTCTTAATGAGATCAATCCATAAATGTAATGTAAAACATCACAAAAGGATAACTTAACCGAATTCAAAATGAAATCAAAACCATCATCTTATATTCTGCAGAAAACTGAACAAACCAAAATAAGTGTATCACATAGAACAAAAAAACTCCCACTAAACTAAGGCAATGTCACAAACAACACCCATATGAGCAGTATGCTCCTGAAAGACCTTCGGTGTTAATGCCTTAGTTAGAGGATCCGCTAGCATTTCATTTGTTCCTATGTGCACTATGGAAATCTGTTCATTTTGAACTCTCTCCTTTACAACAAGATACTTGATGTCGATAAATTTTGACTTTGTAGCACTTCTATTGTTGTTGGAGTAAAGCACAGCTGAATTATTGTCACAATAAATCCTCAACGGTCTTTCGATATTATCGACCACCCGCAGTCTTGTGACAAAGTTCCGTAACCATAAAGCATGATCGGATGCCTCGTAACAAGCAATGAACTCTGCCGCCATGGTAGAAGAAGCTACAAGAGTCTGTTTTGCAGACTTCCAGGAAATAGCTCCTCCTGCCAACGTAAACACATACCCTGATGTGGAACGCATGCTATCTCGACATCCAGCAAAATCGGAATCAGAGTACCCAATGATCTCCAAATTCTCTGATCTCCGATAAGTGAGCATGTAATCCATTGTTCTCTTCAAATATCGCATTACGCGTTTGGCTGCTCTCCAATGTTGCTATCCCGGATTGCTCAAATATCTACCCAAAACTCCCACTATAAAAGCTATGTCTGGACGAGTACAAACTTGAGCATACATAAGACTTCCTACTGCCGAAGCATATGGAATCTTTTGCATCTTACTCTTCTCAAAGTCATTGTTGGGGCACTGATTGAGACTAAACTTGTCTCCCTTAGCCACAGGGGTATCTAAAGGTTTACAATCTTTCATGCCGAATCTTCCTAAGACCATATCGATATAGCTCTTTTGTGACAATCCAAGAATGCCTCGAGAACGATCTCGTAGTATTTGGATCCCTAATACAAAAGAGGCGTCACCAAGATCTTTCATCTCAAATTTCTTCTTGAGAAAACTCTTGGTTTCGTGCAATAAGCCTATATCGTTGCTCGCAAGAAGAATGTCATCAACATATAATATCAAGAAAATATATTTACTCCCACTGAACTTGTAGTATACACAATCATCAACGACATTTGCCTCAAAACCGTAAGAGGTAATGACTTGATCAAACTTGTGATTCCATTGACGAGATGCCTGCTTGAGACCATAGATGGACTTCTTTAGTTTGCAAACCTTAGACTTTGAATCTCCAGATACAAAGTTTTCCGGTTGCACCATATAAATCGTTTCCTCAATGTCTCCATTAAGAAACGCAGTCTTAACATCCATCTGGTGTAGCTCTAAATCAAAATGAGCCACAAGTGCCATTATAGTCCTAAAAGAGTCTTTCGACGAAACTGGAGAGAAAGTCTCTTTATAGTCAATGCCTTCTCTTTGAGTGAATCCTTTCGCGACTAGACGAGCTTTATATCTTTCGACATTGCCTTTTGAATCCCTTTTGGTTTTAAATATCCATTTGCAACCAATAGGTTTCGCACCTTTAGGCAATTCGACTAGATCCCAAACGTCATTGTCACTCATAGATTTCATCTCCTCCTTCATGGCATCAATCCACTTTTGAGAGTTAGAACTACGCATAGCTTGTCCAAAGGTGACCGGGTCATCCTCTGTCAAACCAATGCCATCCTCATGTTCTTGAAGAAATACTATATAATCATCCGAAATTGCATTTCTTCTCTCTCTAGTGGATCTCCTTAATGACACCTCTTGAGGTTGTTGAGTTTGAACTTCAGGTGAAGGAAGAATCTCAGTTGATTCTTGAACAATAACAGGTATGGAAACCATATCATTGTCTATTTCAGATTCTTCTTCAAAGACAATATTCCTAATGATATCTTCCCTCCCAAACTCAATATCCTCAAGAAATTTGGCATTTTCTGTCTCAAAAAATGTTCTTGATGTGGGATGGTAAAATTTATACCCCCGAGAGCGTTCAGGGTAACCAACAAAATAACAGCTAACCGTTCTTGAGTCCAATTTTCCTTCATGCGGCTTGTAAGGTCGCGCCTCAGCTGGACAACCCCAAACATGCAAGTGCCTAATGCTAGGTTTCTTGCCAAACCAAAGTTCATAAGGGGTTTTGGCTACTGCTTTACTTGGTACTCTGTTCAGAATATATGCTGCATTCTTAAGAGCATCTCCCCAAAGTGACTCTGGCAAAGACGAATGACTTATCATGCTTCTTACCATATCCTTAAGAGTCCGATTTCGTCGTTCTGCTACACCATTCATGCTAGGTTTCCCCGGCATTGTGTATTGCGGAACGATCCCACATTCTTTGAGGAAAAGTGCGAAGGGTCCTGGACGTTGTTCTCCTGATCCATCATATCGTCCGTAGTATTCACCACCACGGTCTGATTTGACAGCCTTGATTTTCTTTCCTAGTTGAAGTTCAACTTCAACTTTAAAAGATTTGAAAACATCCAAGGATTGAGACTTCTCATGAATTAAATATAGATAGCCGAATCTAGAGTAATCGTCTATGAACGTAATAAAATATCTTTGTCCATTCCATGAAGCTATAGGGAATGGTCCACAGATATCAGTGTGAATAAGTTCTAAGACATCCTTAGCTCTATCGGCTTCTAATTTCCTCTTGTTCGTTTGTTTCCCTTTGATACACTCAATGCAGACTTCAAAGTCTGCTAAATTTAAGGGATCAAGGATTCCGTCAGATACAAGCCGTTGTATTCTTTGTTTAGAAATATGTCCTAAGCGCTTGTGCCACAAAATGGCGGAATCTTCATAAAATTTTCGCTTTGTACCTCTTGAACAAGTTTGCAATATAACATTATTAGAACTTACTACATCAAGCATGTAAAGATTATCAATTAAAGAGCCATCACCAATAAAATTTGAATTTTGAAAGAGACTAACTTATTATTTCCAAAAGACCAGGAAAATCCCTGTTTGTCCAAAGCGGAAATAGAAACCAAATTTCGTCTAAAAGACGGTACAACGAATGTCTCAAACAACTCCAAATAAAAACCACTCTTTAAATGTAATCTAAAAGTTCCAACAGCTTCTACTGCAACTTTATTGCCATCACCCACAAAGATGAATCTTTCAGCATCACTTGGTGGTCGGCTCCACAGGCAACCCTGCATTGACATACTTATGTGAGTAGTAGCACCGGAATCTACCCACCAAGTATCCAAAGGTACAAAGGATAAATTAACTTCAGAACAAACTAAAGTTAGAAGTATACCCTTCTTTGCACGCCAAGCGGCATACTTGAGGCAATCTTTCTTAAAGTGCCCCGACTTCTTGCAGAAGTGACATTTATCATTTTCATGATTTTTCTTTTGCATCTTCTGTTTAGAAGATGCTACCGCAGTATCCTTAGCTCCATTTCTTTTCTTACTGTAAGAAGAAGATGCCAGATGAGCACTTTCAGTCTTATCTCTCTGCAATCTCTCTTCCTCTTGCACACAGTGAGATATAAGCTCATTAAGGGACCATTTATCCTTTTGAGTGTTATAACTCACTTTGAATTGCCCAAAGTGTGCAGGAAGTGAGATCAAAACCAAGTGCACGAGCAAGTCATCAGACAGCTCTAACTTTAGTGCCTTGAGTTTTGATGCGAGATTAGACATCTCCATAATGTACTCCCGAATGTTTCCTTTTCCATTATACCTCATGGCGACGAGTTTAGCCAAATGACTACTCGCCTCCGATTTTTCATTCTTGGAAAAGTACTGCTCAACAGCAGTGAGAAACAATTTTGCATTTTCACTTTCAGTAATAGAGCCCCGAAACACCTCCGGAATGGAGCGTTTCATGATCATCATGCACATTCGATTTGATCTTTCCCACTTCTCAATTTTGACCTCATTTGGATTTTCATCCGTTGCAGTGGGTTTTTCAGATCGAAGAGCTAGATCTAAATCCATACAACCGAGAACAATTTCTACGGTTTCTTTCCAGACCTTAAAGTTTGTCCCAGACAGCATGGGGATGTTGTTAACTTGGGTAGAGAGATTTGTAGCTGTGGCAAGAGAAACTAAAACAGAGAACAATTATTAACATACTCAAATACATGTCACAAAATATAATTGACATGAATAAATAAACAAATTGGGGACCCATCTCAAGATTCCCGGTACAACGTTAATCTCTATCTATGGACCGAAAATTAACTGCAGTGGTAATCTTGGTGTAATGATCAAGCACTGATAATAAATTCTGTCAAACAAAAGTCTATCTATGGACTGACTAATGTTCACATGAAATTCCATATAATTATCACGCACTTACCACCACAAGTGTTTTATTATTTGGCCAAACTGTGTCTTCCTATGGGCCGAGCACAGAACGCATAAATAATATCACACGCCATCTATATAAATTCAATAAATCGATCTCCACTTACAGAGGTTACTATGACAACATGAAGCTTTGATCAAATAAATTAAAAATTACTAGACCAATTAAGCTAAATTCAAATAAGCTCAATTGTTCAATATATATAAAATATATATCTCCCCAATTCAATATATACATGTTATAATTATTACCGAAACCCTATGCTAATCAATCGACTAGCCTAAACATATATACCGTATCATATTTACATGCTTAATTAATCAAATAACATGTTCTCATATATGTCATAAATAAACATATATTAAGCAGCCAACTAAAGCAATACAAACGGCCACGTAATACATGAATCTATATACGCAACATTCTGGAATAATTATAATTGACCGACAGAATTCTTATAGTAGAATATTAAAATAAATCAACAAATTGATATAAGAACTCTACTCAAATATTTAGCAATTTTCACAATCATCCAATATCCATGCCTGCTTCCATGGTTTGACCGAAACATATTAATTGAAAATTCGAAATCAATTGTAATGACTCAATTTGCATGATAAGCGAATTATTACATGTAATCGCGAGACCCATAAACCACGAAGACAAATAATCATATAAACTTCCACAGATCCCAACAATCAAGCAGTCGATGACTGCTCTGATACCACTTGTTGGAATTTATCAATTTTATAAAGTATAAATTCAATTCCATAAACATCGATACTCGATTATCAAAGATCATAGGAATACCTGGATCCATTGAGATTGAATTACTGGATGCGGAATACCTTCAATAACAATCTCGAATCACGAACACAAACCACAAACACGAACAGATTTGGTATTATGGTCTTTCTCAACTAAATCACCGTATGAGCCTTATGTTTTCTTCCAGATGGGGAGAAGATAAACTTTGTTCGATTTTGTATATTGGGGACCATAACCAGAGACTCTTTATATACTAGTGAATTAGGTTACCCATAAACACCTAATTGGACTAGTATTAGGTATCCACTCATAAGCCCATATCAATTACATAGCCCATGGACTAATACTAAATTAGATCACTTAATTAAGTCCATCAATAATAAATAGCCAATATAATTGCAATAATAATATGTTGCTCACAAAATAGATTAATAGAAAATAAATTTTCTAACACAAATTTGTCAACTTCTTAATTCGCAAGTTGTAAACTAAAAATGAATTTCACCATGTGGTAGAATGATATATCAATCCCCTTTTTAAAGGTAAATACAATCCACATAAATAAAGTTATATGGCATTTTCTAATCTGTTCGAGACAAAAATTATTACTCCAACCTTTCTATTTGGATAAAATTATTTTAGTTGAGACATCAAGATAATTTTTCATGATTTTTATCTTATCTAACATTTTATTATGAAAGCTAACAAACGGAGCATAAAAGAAATAAAATTTGTAGAAGTGTTGCCTTTTCTTTTGTAATGGTATCTAATTACGAGAATCCAATTACGAGAAGTAGCAAACACAGACGGTAAAATAAATCTAGCTGAGTCCCAGATTTTTTTTTTACTTATTGTTTGATTTGATGGGATATTAAATCTAGAAGAGTTGAATCTTAATCTTAAACAGCTGTTTTCACTTTTCATTATAGGATTACAGAACATATAATCGTTGCCCCCTCATGAAATCCTTGTATGAATAAATTAATACGAAAAGAAAAAGTAAAAGCCATTAATTAACCGTAAATTGCTTTTTCTTATTTTTTTGAAAAAAGAATTACAGTATTTCAGTACATAATGAACTAAGCTGCATACTGTGACAATATTAAAAGACTTACACCCATACTCTCATTATCCAAATTTCTTTCAATATTTTCCTGCAGCTGCAGTTCATTAACCAAGTTGGCTTTTCCCTTTTCTTTTTCTTGTGCTTGTCGTTAAATACGCATGCAAATATATCATAGTGTGAGAAATATAAAAAATGTTTAAAGCTATATAAAATTATATTTAAAGCAATACAAAATTATATTTATAGTACATAACTGTGCTTATAAGTACAAAAAATAAGCTGAGCACAGTTATGTACCATAAACATAATTTTGTATAGCATGATTTCGTATAGCTTTAAGTATTTTTCGCATTTCTTATACTATGATTTGTTTCTATATAAACCATATATATATATATATATATATTATATAATATTTTAAAATTAATATAGATGTAATTTTAGAGAGTGGGGCACATAAGTTTTGTTGCATAGTCCATATTCAAAATTATATACACTGAGTTCATTGATTGGAACCTAGGAAAAAAACCAAGGGGGCTGTAGGCCTATATAAAGAACCCTGCACTTTCTCCTTCCCTTCATCTCTCCCATTCTCTCTCTCTCTCTCTCAAGGCAAGCCCCAAATAAAATGCTCATCTAAAATCTTCAATCGCTTCTTGTTTTCTCTCTCTCTTAGTCACCAACATTCTCTCTTTATTGCAGGAAGGAAAATGGCTTCTCACAACCTCTGGAGTCTCTCATTCGGGCTGCTGCTGCTCTTTGCCGGAGCAATGGCGGCTGCGCCGAGAAAGGCGGTGGACGTGCCCTTTGGTAGGAACTACGTCGGCACTTGGGCCTTTGACCACATCAAGTACTTCAATGGCGGCTCCGAGATCCAGCTCGTTCTCGACAAGTACACTGGTATATATGGATGCGTCTTTCTTTCTCTGTGTGTGTGTGTTTTTCTGTGTGAGAGGGAGAGAGAAAGTAATGATAATGTTGATGTTAATGTTAATGTTAATGTTAATGTTAACGTTAATGTTAATGGTGTGGGTTTGGTTGATTAGGTACTGGATTCCAATCTAAGGGTTCATACCTATTCGGCCACTTCAGTATGCATCTGAAGCTGGTCGGTGGTGATTCTGCTGGAACTGTTACTGCTTTCTATGTGAGTAAAGCTTCCCTTTTTATAAACCCTAACTATTTCCTTTCCTTTTGGTTTTTTTTTTTTTTTTTCTCTTAGAAAAAATCAAGACACTACTTTTTGAAATTAGGCTTTAATTAGTGTATTATAAGTATGAATTTTTGTTGTTGTTGTTGTTGTTGTTATGGATTTGTTGTGCAGCTATCTTCTCAAAACTCAGAGCATGATGAGATAGATTTTGAATTCTTGGGGAACAGAACTGGGCAGCCTTACATCCTTCAAACAAATGTCTACACTGGTGGTAAAGGTGACAAAGAGCAAAGAATTTATCTCTGGTTTGATCCCACTAAAGAATTCCACACCTACTCTGTTTTGTGGAATCTCTACCAGATTGTGTAAGTTCCTTTTTTCATTTATTTTACCCTAAGTTATACTAATATTCTATTTTCTTCCGTTTTGGGTTCTAAAGTTGGCATATTCAATTAGCTACAGATTTTTCCCCACTAAAGAAAATCTGTTGAAAAATCTTGAATTTCCAAATTACATTTGTTCTACTCATTGAGTTCTTGAAAATGCATAGCTGTCCTGAATAATAGTGTAGTGTGCTCTTAAAATCAACGCATTTTTGACTTAAAGTCTAAGGGCATGTGGAATTAAGGGGGCCAACAAGATTCGGTTACTCGATTTATGTACCTATTTAATTCCCCATCAATAGATGCCATCCATGTGTAATTAATTATCTATCTTAATGTTATGTTATCCACCTCATAATTTATGCTGTGGTTGGATTCATATTCATTTAATTACTAGTTGGGACCATGTGCACGGTGCACCTTTTGACTTCACTAATTCCCAACTTTAGGAAATTAAAAAACAAAACAACACCTTTACTAGAAAAGTGATTTGATTGGAACATGTTTCTTGATTGGTGCAGTTTCTACGTGGACGACATCCCAATCCGGGTGTTCAAGAACAGCAAAGATTTGGGTGTGAAATTCCCATTCAACCAGCCCATGAAGCTCTACTCGAGCTTGTGGAACGCCGACGACTGGGCCACGAGGGGCGGGCTTGAGAAGACCGACTGGTCGAAGGCGCCCTTCGTGGCCTCGTACCGGGGGTTCCACATCGACGGGTGTGAGGCCTCGGTGCAGGCCAAGTACTGTGCCACGCAGGGGAAGAGGTGGTGGGACCAGAAGGAGTTCCAAGATCTCGATGCGTACCAATGGCGCCGCCTCCGTTGGGTTCGGAGCAAGTACACCATCTACAACTACTGCACCGACCGGACTAGGTACCCGGTTGTCCCACCGGAGTGCAAGCGCGACAGGGACATATGAGTCATTTTGCTACGTACTCGTGTTCGGATGAGTTTCATTATATTAATATTGTTATTATTAATATATAATTATGAATATTCGTTTTCGAGTGGCCTCAGTCCAAGTATTGGAATTATGAAAGCTCAAACATCCTATGGTATGAGTTACGAATATCTTAGTTTTGTGGCTACTTCTGATTTGTTTGTTTGTACCAAAAAAATCTCTGTATTTATTTATGTTGAAACTTTGAATATGGAAAAGGCATTGTCTTGATGCTGATTTGAGCATGTGAGGCCCATCATTTCTTGGATTTCAAATGCTGTTTGTTATTCTTGTGACTTAAGTCAAAGAAAAAAGAAATATTACTATGATTAATCTTTTTAAGTGGATTATTATTTAATAATTTAAGTGTGAGCCTTTACATCTCAAATTTACAGTCGGTGCGGGGAGCAGCACGACGTGCTTGAATTTATACTTGTTGATTATGGTAAATTGAGGTTTACATTATGGTCTCAATTGCTACTTTATTACAAAGGTGAGTAGAGTGAATTAAGTACTACTCCCACCATTTCGCTTAAATTGACTCACTTCTTTTTTGTCTTTTTTGACACGTTTTTTCACGCTTCAAAATGATGGGTTTTAAAATAGATTTTTTAAGAATTATTTCTTTTACGGGATACTACGACTAGTACTATTAATTATAATTTTGAGACGCAGTGAGTATTATATTAAAAAGCAAATCCAAAGTGAGGTAAACTTTAGCAGGATCAACCACTAGCAACTGTCACCGACTGGCTGACCAATAATTACGTATATATATATCAGTGTAGTAAAAGGCGTTTGAGGCTCCTGCCTCAAGGAGAGGCGGCCGGCGAGCGCCTCAAGGCTTACGCCCTAAACCCCATAATTGGAATTCAAGCCTTTTCCAGTTGAGGCGTACGCCTCACCGTAAAATGCCCCGAGGCCTTATGAGGCTTACTCCTCAAATTCTGGAATTGTTGGGTTAAGTAGATAGAAATTATGGTCTATTTTGTTCAATTCTGAATAAATTAAAGTAGTCCATCATAATTAAATAAAAGCACAGGCTATAATAACATCCAATACCTTTCAATTAACCCTTAATAAAAAAATAAAAAGAAAATAGCGACATAGGCAAGAGCAGCAAACAGTTCAGCAGAGCAATCCTTCTATTATTCTCCTCTCACTCGTGCCGCTTCCACCGACCCGGCGATAGAGACCACCGGGACTCTCCTCGTTGCTGCCGTCCACTCCCCACCGTGGCACCGCCTAAGAGGAGGAGCTCGAGTGGGAGGATGGAGATGAGGAGGAAGATAACGATGATATTGAGTTGGTTGACATTATTGGCTGATCAAAGACCATAATTTGTTGTTTGATTAACTTTTTAGTACTCTTATGCTTTTGAATTTATTTGATACTTTGAACTTCTAGACTATTTTATTTGATGTTTGAACTTTAAAAAGACTTTTAGACTATTATATTTGATGTTTTGTTAGTTATTTCTTGTTTAATAAGTATTTTGTTAATTTTTAAAACTATTTTTGTCCAACGTTTGAGGCTTACGCCTCGCCTCAATTAGGGAAAACGTCTCAAGTACGCCTAAAGTACTTTACAACATGAGGAATTGTAGTGTTTTATCCCTTTAGTTATAAGAATGCTAAATTTTGCCCAAATTATAAGCCCACACTAATTTTGCCCATTTCTTAAGTTGAAGGACTATTTTGCCCTTATTATGTATGATATAAATACTTTTCTTTCCTCATTTCCATTCTCATTTCAATCTTCTCTCTCTCTCTAAACCCTAGAAGCTCCACTATCTCTCTCTCTCTCTCTCTCTAAAAGCCCTAGAAGCTCCTCACTCCTCACTCTCTCTCGACTTTTTCTTCTCCGACTCCGACGCCGTTGATGAGTTGATGCTTCTTCTCTGGCCCGGCGGCCTCTCTCTCTCTCAGATCTAGTCGGCGGAGCTCACCTCGAACATGGCCGACCTCACCTCGAAGAAGAAGACATCGCCGGTGACGAGCTAGGGTACCGGATCTCAAGGGTTTGGAGGCAAGGGCGATGGGTCTAGGGTTCCGGATCTCTAGGGTTTGGAGGGAAGGGCGACGGGGCTAGGGTTCTCTCTCTCTCTCCAGTTTTCCAGATTTGGGTTTTATTCCTGATCTGGATTCATGCTTGCAGTGGAGAATGAAGGTAATGTGTTTGATGATATTCCCCACTGAAGGTATAATTCTTTTGTTGTGATAATTGCATTTTCGTGGTAAGAAAATGTAAAATTATCGGTAAGAAAATTGCAATTGCATGGTAAGAATTTTTTTGTTTAGGGTATAAAATTGATGATAATTGGTAAGAATCTGATATTTATCTTACTTTACTTTGTCTGATTTTGATGTAACAAATTTTCAGTAAGAAAATTGTTTGTTCTTACATTTCACTTCTTTGTTTTCGGTAAGAAAATTTGATACTTTTCTTATTTTAGGGTTTACGAATTGACTGCTTTTTTTGTAAGAATTGACCGAAGATTCTTACTATAATTTCTTACATTATTTTTGGTTATTGATGATAAGTGGTAAGAATCTGTCATTTTTCTTACTTTGTTTTGTTTGATAAATTGGTAAGAATTTGATATTTTTCTTACGTTATTTTTGTAATAAAAGACTGAGTATTTAGGGTTTAAATTTGATGATTTTTTGCTGTTCTTGACCTGTTTTGTTGCGGTGGTTGCAATTTCGTGGTAAGAAAATGCAAAAGAGGAGAAGGGTAATTTACACAGATAATTTCTTATATTTGGTAAGAATCTATGATTTTTCTTACTTTGGTTTGTTTGATAAATTGGTAAGAATCTAGCTTTTTTCTTACGTTATTTTGGTAATAAAAGACTGAGTAAGAATCTGATAATTTCTTACTGTTTTTCAAGTTATATAAGAATTGTATCATTTCATATTGTAGGAATTATTCGGCTGACGAGGGCTATGAGACGTGAAAGACGAGAAGATATCAATTTTTTACTATATCTGTAGTTTTTTTTATATTTTTTTGGTAAGAAAATTGTTAATTTTCTTACCAACATGTGTAATTTATTATTATTTTTTTTTTCATTTTTGAAACTAATAATAGTGCCTTAAGAAATGATTAAGTGGTTAGAAATGTGATGTAATTTCTTACCAATGTGTACAATTTTCTTACCATCCCCTATACAATTAAATAATTTTTGTTTTTTTTTCAAGAAATTGGAGAACTTGTCAAATTTGTTACCAAATTTTTTCGTAAGAAATTTCTAAAATATTATAAGAAATTATAATATTTCTTACTAAGTTATTTGGTAAAACGTAATGAAAGATAAAATTTCTTACGAAACGAGTAAAAAAGATAAGAAATTGATAATTTCTTACCATGTTATCGGTAGAAAAATTTAAATATTATGTGACTCCTTACCGTAAAAAAAAAAAAAAAAAAACAAAAAAAAACTGAAATATGAGTGAAAGAACGAAAATTAAAAAAAAAATAAAAAAATAGGCTTGAGGGGCATTTTAGTCCCACCATACAAAAAATGGACAAAATTTGTGTTTTCTTATATTTTGGGCAAAATTTAGTTTTTTTTCTTCAACTAGGACATAATCCTAGTTGCCTCTTACAACATTGATATATATTGAAGTTGTTGCTTAGAGCACCCACAGCGCGCCGGACTCGGGGGGCTCGAGCCCGGTCGCGAGTCCGTGGCGCGAGCCCGGGCCGCGCTGGCGAGCCCCTGCGCCGGCGAGTCCGACGCGCAGACGAGAGCCGAGCTCGCGCCTCCCCTCCCCCCTGTGCTGACGTCATTATGACGTCAGCCAGATATTTATATATATTTTAAATTCAATTTTTTGAATTAAAAAAAAAAATTAAAAAAAAAAAATTGTAACGTTGGAGAGCAACGGCTCTTCAGCGGCTATGAACTCATTCCCCTATAAATGCCCACACACACATACACAATTTCTACACCACTCATCCACATTTTTTACACAATTTACACACAAATTCATCCCAAAAAAATTATTCTATTTCCTATTTTTGCAATTCAATAATATGTCGAGCTCCTCCGAAATTGAATCCGATTCCTCGTCGTCCTCCGGTGAACTCGAAGAGATGTACCAACAAATCCAGAAGACTGCCGAAATAGCTCGGAAATTAAAAGAAGCCAAGAAGAAGAAGAAGGAAAAAGCCAGTGAGGCTCCAAAACGCCGAAGGTTTCCCGTTCGGCGAATGATCGAACGAGATCGAGCCACAGGAGCGGCCCAACTTTTCTCCGACTATTTTGCTGAGAGGCCAACTTACCCCGACAATTTGTTCCGTCGACGTTTTCAAATGTCGAAGCATATGTTCTAGCGCATCGTGCAAGTATTGGAGAATCGCGTCGAGTATTTCCAACAACGAGATGATGCAATAGGCAGGCCGGGTTTCACAACGATCCAAAAGTGCACCGCCGCTATACGTCAACTCGCTTACGGAAGTCCCGGCAACCTATTTGACGAGTACTTGCGGATGTCGGAGACTACCGCTTTAGAATCGTTGAAGAACTTTGCAACGGCAATTCGAACCATCTTCGGTGGTCACTACCGGAGGAAGCCAACCGGAGATGATTATCAACGAATTCTGACAATGCACGAGGCTCGCCATGGCTTTCCAGGGATGCTCGGTTCGATCGACTGCATGCACTGGGCATGGAAGAACTGTCCAGTGGCGTGGAGGGCCCAGTACACACGTGGAGATAAGGGCCACCCTACCATCATCCTTGAGGCTGTTGCATCTCACGATATGTGGATATGGCACGCCTTTTTCGGGGTAGCTGGAGCGCTCAACGACATCAACGTTCTCAATCAATCGCCGGTGTTCAGCGACGTCGTCAAAGGAATAGCATCTCCGGTTCATTTCCTCACCAACGGAAGGCAATACAGCATGGACTACTACCTTGCCGACGGGATTTATCCGAAGTGGCCCGTTTTTGTTGCAGCCCCACCACACACCACTGATGAAAAAGTGGAACGTTTCAAAGTTCTTCAAGAGGCGGCGCGCAAAGATGTGGAACGCGCTTTTGGCGTTTTACAAATCCGTTGGGGCATGGTTAGTGGTCCATCTCGACTCTGGTATCGTGATAATATTCAAGATATCATGTATGCTTGTATTATTTTGTATAACATGATAATCGAGGATGAAGGAGCAAACGCTACAAATTGGGCTCCACCAGACGAGGAAGCCTCTACTTCTGCTAATGGTGGAGTGTATCGAGGAGCTACCGGTTCATTTCAGGAGTACTTGGAGCGGAACGCGTCGCTACGCGATAAGACCAAACACAGCGATCTTTACAAGGATTTGGTCGAAGAGATGTGGGCGCGTAGAAGCCCAAATTAGCTATGCGTATTTTTTAAATTATTTCTCTTTATGTTGTATTTTATTTGTTTAAATCAATGATCGTTTCCATTTTAATAAAAAAAATTCAATTAAAAATAAGTGAGAGCCTGAGGGAGGGGCTTGCGGCTGTGGACGAAAATGAGAGAGAGCCCCTCCCTGCCGGAATAGTGCCGAGAGCCCCAAAAAGGGGCTCTCGGCTGTGGATGCTCTTATACTCTCAATTCCTCGTACGTTTATGCTTAATTTTCTATTTTAACACATTCAACTGAATATGTCATTTTTTATTTTTTTTATTTTTTATACACTATACAACCGACACTTCCTTATTATTTAATCCATCCTTTACTTTCTTATTTACAAAAATATGACACATAATTTAATTTTCATCTTTTATTTACTTGGTATTTCACGTAAATAGCCACTTTCAATAAATGATCTATTTTGGCCACTCTTATAAAATACAACTTCTTTAATTACTTTTAATGTTTCTTCAAAAAAAAAAAAAAAAAAAAAAAAAAAAAAAAAAAACTACTTTTAATGTTTAAATCTAAAATACGCTTCACTATAATATTTTTCTTTTCTTTTGTCCTTTTCTTTTTATATTTTTTTCCTTATCATTTTTTTTTTCTTCCGATGGCAGAGGTAGACATTGTTGCATGCTGCTATTCATATCAAAGCTAGACCTTTGCTAAAATATTCCCAAGAAATAAAATAATTATACAGAATGCAATAACAATGAATTTCTCCCTTTATTTAACTTTTTTGAGAAAACAATTTCTCCCTTTATTGCTTGCAGTTTTAATAGCGTTTGTGTATACGTAATGCTTCCACCCTGTTGACAAATCTAAATTATGTGCTCAAATAGAGTAAAAATTCTTGTTTTTAATTTTACTTATTTCATGTACTCCAGTTTTCTCAACTCCATCCAGGCTGACGCTTTATTGAAGAAAAAATGTCTATTCATCACATCTAAACTAAAATATGTCACTTTTCATAAGCAGAGGAGAATCGGTTATTCAGATTAGGAGAAGGAAATAAATGATAAATCGCGGGAAA
Source organism: Mentha longifolia (assembly GCA_001642375.2). Classification (NCBI taxonomy): domain Eukaryota; kingdom Viridiplantae; phylum Streptophyta; class Magnoliopsida; order Lamiales; family Lamiaceae; genus Mentha; species Mentha longifolia. The sequence goes on from CM038121.1 coordinate 18,401,349, forward strand.
CTTATAAAGAAATAGAGATGAAAATAGAAAGAAAATAAAAGTTATGGGCATTCAGACTTTAAACCTTTAAAATGGCTAAGAGCATTTCCAGCCGAGAGAACCCTTTTTAGGGGCTCTCGGCACTATTCCGGTGGGGAGGGGCTCTCTCCAGATTTCATCTCCAGCCGCAAGCCCTCCCCCGGGCTCTCTCTTATTTTTAATTCATTTTATTTATGATTTTCGATATGTTTTTTTAATTCGTTTTTCGTTCGATTTTATTTGTTTAATTAATTTTATTTTTAATTAAAAAAGAAACAGAATTTTTGGATTTTTTTTTATTAAATTGAAACGAAATACAACAATTAAAAAAAATAAAAATGCAATAAAATAAGTCTATTTTTCGATCATGCTCCACAACCGAGTCCTCATGAGAAAATGCTGCTCCAACTCGTCCAGTGACATTTGTGAGGTGTCAGTGGCGAGCAACTTGTTGTATGCAGTCATGATCTTGCCCATATAGGCTCGCTTCTTCTTCTCCAAGACGTCCTCTTTCTTCTTTGCAATCAATAAGTACGTCTGATTAACTTCGGCACTTGATTGCCAAAACTCATGTTCGGCTCCCTTCGGAACGTCCTCCAAATCAATCGTCTCCTCAGCTTGTTTGTCTTTTCCTTTATTCCTCCTTTAGGCGAGAGCTTTTTTGTTCCCGATCGGGCGGGGGCATTCCGGAAAATAGCCATCCTCTTCAGCAGCTTCTGCGTCGGGATTGCTGGAGTTGGACGACCCGTCTGTGCCCTTCTGCTTTTTATTACCAACAAAAAGAGAATACTTGGGCAATTTCAGCAGCTCTGCATAGGCCTTCCCATATTGGAAAGCTTGTTTCGTCTCAGCTTGATACAGCTCACATGCTTTGTTGAAGACGTCGTTTGAGTCTTCTCCGCTCTTCCACTCTCTCACAGCTTGAGCGTAGTAGCCATGGAATTTGTTGCATTTCGGCATCATCCGCTGATAATGCCCCTCCAGCATCTTCTTATTTCTGGGCTTGTAGCCAATAGTATGAATCGTAGCATTGTACCTGTCTACGACCTTGCCCCAGAAAATGACCTCCTTCTGTCGATCGCCAACTCTCGGGTCTTCGGAAATGCTAGACCACACCTTGATAAGATGAGCCGACTCCTCCGAACTGTACGGTACGGCCTTCATCCGCTCGGTTGGCTCCGGATTTGGGGGGGCAGCCGTCGATGCGCTTGCTTTCTTCTTGGCCGCTGGACGCATGTTCGAAACTGATTCGAACGAACTCGACAGATTTAGCCCTTCGAGATCTTGCATCGCACCTTGACTTCCCCTGAACTGCGGAGTTTTGAATTGGTCAAAGACGGGTGGAGAGACGTCTTGATAACCGGCAGGAGAAAAGCCCATCACTCCGTGGGTAGGAGGACTCGCGTAGGCCGCGAATCCGAGGTTGGAAGGCCGCGGCGGCGACGTCGGAGAATCATCATCGGGTGGAGAATTATCATCGACGGCTTGGGATCGCAACAATTCGAGAAACGACTCGTTATCCATTGTTGGATTTGGTTGAGAAAGAAGGAAATTATTTGAATTTGTAAAGAAATTGTGGGATTGTGAAGAAGTGTAAATAAATTGTGGAGGTGTGGGAGATGATTTGTGGGGGTGTGTATTTATAGGGAGAATTTGGCTTGCTAGCCATTGGAAGAGCCGTTGCTTCATCAACGGTTGAATTAATATACGTAGTATATTTTTTTCAATTTTTTTTTGGAAAATTGAATTATAAAAATAAAATAAAATTAACCTGGCTGACGTCATAATGATGTCAGCACAAGGGGTGGGCGGGCGCGAGCCGGGCTCTCACTTGTGCGTCGGGCTCGCCGGACGAGGGGCGCACCAGCGCGACCCGGGCTCGCGCCGCGGGCTCGAGCCCCTCCGCCCCGACGCGCTGGAGATGCTCTAAATAAGTTCTTTTATTATATAGGTGGCAAAAAAGTTCTTAAGTTATTGAAAATGGCAATTTTAATTTTTACCCCTATATTTACAATTAAAATGTGCTCTTTTCTTCACTAATATCATAATCACTTAATATTTATTATTTCTAACGAACGCCAATAGTACTCAATCATCTAAATAGTAGAAAATAGAATGCAAACAGTACTCAATCATCTAAATAGCGGGAAATAAAAGTGAAAGTAATAGATATGATAAAATTGCATGTAAAATATAATAAGCTATCAATTGTGTGATTATAAATTATACAATATGAAGAAGGAAAAAAGAAGAAGCTTTGCTCGTCACAAACTTCTTCCACCATAATAGTTGCCCTTGCCACAAATTTCACTTTCCAATCATATGATAGAGTTTTATGAGAGTCTCTTTTTGATCCAACATTCCTCCTCCTCCACCATGCACAAGTGTCGATGTTTTTAATGGTAGACTACTACTACCTCCATCCCTTGGCATTAGTCCCATTTCATTTGGGCACAATAGCCAAGGGAAATGGAATAAAAGAGTTGTTAGTACAAATTAAAAGACAAAAGTAAGTATATAATTACTGTTCATGTGAGTGTGATGTGAGGGTGGATGTGATATGATGGCTTAATTAAGCATGATAGGATGGTAGATGTGATGTTAATTTATTTCCTTTTTTAGAAATGAGACTAATAAATGGGATGTCCCAAAATGAAAAATGAGACTAATAAGGAGAGATGGAGGTAGTAGAATATATAGGCACAAAAACAATCTAAATTAAGAAAGAAAAATAAATTAAATACCTTGCCATGATTATCGTTTTGTAACGTCTTTTTCATCAATTGGTGATTAAGAATTTGGATAATTGCCCCTAAATACACAATATTTAATCAAATTCTGATTTTGCACACGAGCTTTAAAAATCCGCCTATAAATACATAACCTTTCAATTGTATGTATTTGGTTTTGCACACGAGGTCAATCTATTAGTGAGATTCCAATTTCCTCACATATATAAATAACATAATTTCCGACAAATTAATCCAATTTCTGACTTCTATATCAATACGAAATCTCATGACATTAGGAAAAATTCAATCTTGTGTACAAAATCAAAAACAATTGAAAGGTTAGGTATGCAGGTATGCATAGACAGATTTTGAAACTCGTGTGCAAAACCAAAATTTGACGAAAAATTATGTATTTTGAGGCAATTCTTAAGAATTATTAGTGCAGTATCAATTATTGAGACTATTTCTAAAAATGATAAATAGAAAAATAATGAAAGTAATGAAACGAATATTTTATGAATTTATTTTTTGGCGTTCTCCATTTTATTTTATGTTTTCCGAACTTAATACTACCTCCATCCCATTACATTAGTCCTCTTTGCTTTTTCATTGTTCGACACGCTTTTCCACCGAAACTTAGTACGAGTTTTAAAATATAATTTTGACGTATTCATTTTTTCACGGGGTACTATGACACTCATAGTACCCCGTGAAAAAATGAATACGTCAAAATTATATTTTAAAACTCGTACTAAGTTTCGGTGGAAAAGCGTGTCGAACAATGAAAAAGCAAAGAGGACTAATGTAATGGGATGGAGGTAGTATATCTCAAATCAAAACTTTTTTTTTATTTTTGATTTTTTTTTAATTTTTAATATGGGATAGTAAAAAAGAAAGGGAGTTTTTTTTTTTCTTCTTCTTTTTTCTTTTCTTTATTATTTAGTTGGTGGAAAGAGAGCAAACAATGGAAAACGCAGAGTGAATTAACAAGGGAAAACGCACAGTGAGTTCACCATCTTCTTCTTCTTCTATTTCTGTGCTGTAATTTTATTAATTTTTCATTTTTTCTGGAATTAACATGTGAATACCAGTCTCTTGAGATGAAGAAGAAGGAGGGCAGAAGATTGAAAAACGCGAAAGGCGAAACCCAATTGCCAGAAGAAGTGATTCAGCACATTCAATCTTTCATGACCGGAAAAGAAGCTGCTCAAACCACCCTCCTCTCCAAATCATGGTACGCCGCCTGGTTAACTCGCCCCATCATCGATTTCGACGAACGACACTTCGGCAATCGCATTCTCCCCTTCGAGGAATTCGCGAAGAAGACAATCCAAAGGTACGAAGCCTCGAGTCTCAAGATTCAGAGTTTCAGTCTGCGTATGAATCCCAGTTACACATGGGCCCTTGATTTGATTTTCAGCGCCATTAAGATGGGAGCTACCCATCTCAAACTTTATTCGCCTAATTCATTCTTTATTTTGCTGCAAGAAGTGCTTGGATCCCAAACCCTAGTCAAATTATTCTTAAAAGGTTTCATATTTGAGGGGAGCTACGTTGTTAACTGTTTAATGCTTAAATCCCTCACCTTAGACAGTGTCATTATTAGAAGTGTTGATGTGTTTAAGGATATAACTTCTCGCTGCATTTCTATGGAGGAATTGTCACTCTCTCATTGCCCTGGCTTAACGTTAAGGCGGGCGAATATGTATGAGCTTCGTAAGCTCAGGGGTTTGTTTCTGAATGGGGTGAATGTTGATAGCATGTTTTTCACCGACTTCGACTCGAGATTTCCTTGCTTGAAGGATCTCACCATTCATGAATGTCATTATTGGACAACTATACACATCGCATCCACTTCACTCCATACCATAAGCTTCAAGCCCAACCTCATAAGTCGATCAGATAATGCCAAGTTCGATGTACCAAATATTCGCAAGTTTACTTACTCGACTTCTGGCTTACCATCACCTGATCTATCCATCAATGGAGCTTCAAGCTGGGAATGGGAGCTCGATATAAATATAGCTTGCAACAGTTTTCCAAAGACCTCGTGGCTCAAGAACTTGAAAAAGGTGTTGAACAAGTTCACGCGATCAAGAATCTCTCTGTTTATGGATGTTCACGTTTCAAAGCGTCGGATAACTGAGTCCGAGCATGAGGTTGATGTTGAAACCGTACCAAATCCTCTTGTGGTGGAGAATTTGATAATTCATGCTCCACCTACATTCTGCTGTGCCTTTCTAGTTCGTTCATTCGGGGTCTTTCGCCCCAAGTTTGTAACTCATCGTGATTGGACTAAATATCCTTCGATGCTAGACAAAGTGAAGTCTGTTCGCGAAAGACTGATTCAGGCACTATTTCTTTCGAATTGGCAAGAGAAGTTTGGACAGTTTAGTCTGAAGAAAGTGAACGTCGAAATCCACATGGAGTTTGATACAGAGTGGCGGCCTCTTAAGTTGAAGAAACCTATTGCTGACCCTAAAGCTAATGTGCGGTTTCAATTGATATGGGAGGATTAAGTTCTGAGGCAAGATATTATCATCTTTTATCGCTTAATTAGCTCTTTTGTTATGCTTATTTCTGCATATTATTCAGGCAGGCGTAGTACATTATTCGTTTGGTGGAAAATTTGTGGTAAGATAGTCTAGAAACTATTTGGATTGTGTTTTTTGGTTCAGCCTCCAGAAGTATCATGGGAATCAAATCTGAATTAGGTAAATTTTGCATATGTTTCAGCTTAATATTATGTCACAAATTGTTTATATTTATAATTTGGTTTGGATCTTATATTGTGTTTTGTTGATTTTATTATGTTGGAGAAGTTGAAGATTTTGGTAAATTTGATTTAGAATTAGGCTAAAATTGGACATCTATGAAGATGATCTAAATTTGCGAAAGTCTGCAGAGGTGTATGAATCTGCAGGATCCTCAGCATGTTGACAGCATGTTTTTTCACCTGATTTGAGTCGAGATTTCCTTTCTTGAAGGAGTTGAGCATTCTTCAATTCTGCAGATGCACATGAGTGCGGATTTCTAGCACTTCACTCGAAACCATACACTTTATGCAGGTAAGTGGATCGCAGGGAGGCAAGTTTGATGTCCCAAATATTCGAAAGTTTTATTTACTTAGGTCTACCATCCTTCCTCTATATTGAAGGAGCTTGACATATCTATATACTGCAACCATTTTCATAAGACTCTATGGTTCCTAAAACTGAAAAAGTTACTAACAAAGTTTAGCCTATCAAGAACCTCTCTCTCTGTCTCTGAATGTGGTCCTACCCTCGGCACGTGGTTGCCATTAATTGAAGTCATACCGATGTCTCTTGTGGTGGAGAATTTGATGGTTAATGCACCATAAGCATTTTGTTCTTCTCTTATGGTTCGTTTACTCGGGATCTTTCGATCAAAGTTCATCATCTATCAACATTGGCTTATTGCTCATTGCAATCTTTGGAGCGAATACAGAGTAGCGTTCACTAGCATTTTTCGCGAGAGTGGCACCAAAATATGTTTGGGAAGCTCGATCTTAAGAAAGTGAATGTGGAAGGCTTACAAAAGGTTTGGTTCAGAGCGTGGCGGCCTCTCGTATTGGAGGAATTGGAAGTTTTAAAAACTCCGGTAGACCATCAAAAGATTCAGTTGCAATTGATATGGGAAGACTTCTGATGCTTTAACAATGATCTTCCTTTGGACATGTCCAATACATTAACAACGGTCTTCCTTTCTTTTCTTTTCTTTTTTTTTTTGGCAATTTTTCTTTGAGTGCCATTTTTTTTGACATGATCTACGTAGTGCACATATAGTAATGTTTTATGAGTTTGTTTACCCATGTTCTACTGTTCCTCTTATTATTATTGGGCTATATATTGGGAAGAGTTGTGCTTATAATTCCTTGCAATCGTTCATGTTCATAAATCTTAAAAAAGTGCATGTGATTCTTGTTTGATGCTGGTTATAAATTACTATAACTGTGTATTTTTTTTTTTTTGGTACGAACGTATCTTTTCATTTCATTAACTCCCAAAACCCATTTACATCTCATTCTACATTTTCAAAAATGGAACTACTATCTCCTCAACCCTGCAGCTAACTTCCTGTCTCTTCGCCCACTTACTGCAATCAACAAATGACACTGCTTCACAATATCCTCAACCCTTGTTGTTTTCCCTTGCATTCTTCTCAAATTTCTTTCCCTCCACACATGGTACACTAGCACAGTTACCGCACATCTGTACATCCGCTGCCGCCCACTATTAGTTGTGCAGTGAGCTAGTAACCGCTCTCGCCCCATACTCCACACCATAGCCTGCACCTGAAAACCACACCATTCCATCACCCCCTTCCAAATTGCAGCAGGAATTTCACACTGAAAGAACAGACGTTCCTCAGTTTCCATAACCACTTTACAGAAACAACAAACTGGATCCACTTGCACCCCAACTTTAAGCAAATAAGAGCATGTAGCTAAACTATTCTGCATCAGAAGCCAAGAAATGAACATACACTTTGCCGGTGCACTATTTTGACATAACAATTTCGCCCAAGGGACCTTCAGAGTAATGCCACTGAACACTTTGTATAAGTTTTTGATAGAGAAAGAAGGTTTCTGCAACCACTCTCTCCCGTCCTGCACCTTCTTCAAATACTCTCTTGCTCCCAGGATCTTTTTCACCACCCATGAGCATTGATTTGGGATTTTCATCTCATAAATATCGGCCTGCTTAATGTAAAAACCATGAATCCACCGGATCCATAGCCTATTCCCCTCTCTAGCCAAGCTCCATAGTCTCTTACAGATTGCAGCCCTATTCCATGCACTCAGATTTATGATATTTAACCCCCCTGCATGTGAAGGTAGCATGACCCTATCCCAGGCTACCAAAGCTTTCTTTGACATCTCCTTCCTTCCTGTCCAAAGGAAGATCCTACAGGCTTGTTGGATCATCTTTAGCACTTTTTGTGGGAGAATAAAGACCTGGCTCCAAAACATTTGAATCCCGAACAAGACTGATTTAATAAGTTGGACCCGGCCTGCATAAGATAGCAACTTTGCTGCCCAACAGTCTACCCTCTGCAAGATTCTCTTCACAAGTGGTATACATTGGCTCACACTCAATTTTTGAGCTGATAATGGCACTCCTAAGTATTTAAACGGTAGCTGCCCCTCCACCATACCAGCCATGTCTAGAATGGCATCCCTAACTTCTCTTGAAACCCCACCAAAGTATATGCAGCTCTTAGTCTGATTAGCTCTTAAACCTGATGCTGCTGCAAATTTGTTCAAAACTTTCAGTAATAGCTAAACTGATATCAGATCTCCCCTGGTAAAAAGGAGCAGATCATCTGCAAAACACATGTGGATTAAGCCCATCTTCCTACACCTAGGGTGAAAGTTAAAATCATTATTTTCCCTCAGCTCCAGAAGGCATCTGTTTAGATATTCCATACCAAGTACAAACAGGTAAGGTGAGATAGGGTCACCTTGCCTAAGTCCTTTCTGAGCTGCAAAAGGCACTGTGCATTCACCATTCACCTGGATAATGTAAGATACTGAAGTGAGGCAGGTCATTATCCATTGAACATATTTGGTTGGAAATCCCAGTTCCAGCATTAGATGCTTTATAAACGGCCACTCCATAGAATCATAGGCCTTCTGTATATCAACCTTGACCATACACCTTGGAGAGATATTCTTCCTCTGATAACCTCTAACCAACTCATGGCTCAGAATAATATTATCAAAAATTTGCCGCCCTTTCACAAATGCTGACTGACTCTCACTCACCACTGAATCCAAGACTACCTTCATCCTATTTGCAAGCACTTTAGAGATAATCTTATATAACACAGTGCAGCAAGCTATGGGTCTAAAATCTTTGACACTTCTAGCATATTCAGTTTTAGGGATCAGAGTGATCAAAGCTTCATTCAGTGCAGATGGTAAATGTCCAGTACAAAAGAACTGCTGCACAGCTAATACTACTTCCTCCCCAAGAATAGGCCAACATTTCTGAAAGAAAAAGACATTGAAACCATCAATACCTGGGGCCTTGTTGGAGTTCATGCTGAACAGTGCATCCTTTACTTCTTTCTCTGTACACTCAGCTCTCAGCATGTCCCTCTGTGATAGAGTTAGTGTAGGTCCTTTCTTTACGACCATTCTATCCACCATCTCTAGTTCTGCTGCAGCTTGTCCCATTAAATGCAAATAAAACTCCCTAATCTCCACTTTGATGCTCTCTTGCCCACTGCACACCTCTCCATTTGCTTTAACCAATTGATGAATAACATTTGCTGATTGTCTACCTTTGCATATGCATGAAAAAACCTAGTGTTTGCATCTCCCAAATGAATCCAATCCACCCTGGACTTCTGCCTCCAAATATTCTCCTCAATACTGCTCCATTTCTCCAAGTCTGCCATTAGCCTCTTCTCTTCCTGAACCAACAAAACATCACTCCTAGTGTGTAGCTTCTGTTGAATTTCTTTCAGGTTCTCCCTCAGTTCCCCCACTTTCTCAGTAGTTCTCTTATACCATGTAGTGTTTAAAAGTTTCAGAGGTCCCTTGAGATGTTGACACTTCAACCAGATATCCCATAGCAAATTCGAAGATCTGCAATACTTCCACTCATCCTTTACAATACTCTCAAACTGATCATGGTCTGCTATAGCATTATAAAATTTAAACAAACCTCTCCTCTCCCTTATTTCCTCAAACTTCAGAATCTGAGGACAGTGATCTGAGATGTTCTTCTCCAACCTTTCCACCACCACATTTGAATACTCCACAAACCACTGGGTATTTGCAAAGCATCTATCAATGTTTGAAAGAATTCTACACTCAGCTAATTGATTATTTGTCCAAGTAAACTGGGGACCAATAGCCCGAACCTCCTGTAGCTCATTATGCTGGATACAATATTGAAAATCCTCTATGTCTGATTGAGTTACTGGATTACCCTGAGACCTATCATCACTTGAAAGAATGGCATTAAAATCTCCTCCCATTACCAATGGCCCCTGAGCCTGCTGATATTTCCCTTCTATAAATCCCCATAAGCTTCTCCTCTGTTCAGGTGTGTTTAGTGCATATATAGCAATAAACTGTTGGACTCTCCCAGTATACACATCAACTATTTCACATTGCAAAGCTTGCTCATGCTCATCTAGAACTATAAGCTTTACAGACTTGGGATTCCAACAGCACCAAATCCTCCCATTCCTAGCTGAAACATAATTGTGAAAAAACTGCCACCCTCTACATATTTTATTTACTATTTTTTGTGCATTTTCTACTTTAACTCTAGTTTCCAAAAGGAATGCAACATCAACCTTATTGGATTGCAGAAAAATCCTAATCTCCTACTGCTTAAATGGTTTGTTGCATCCTCTCACATTCCAACATAAAACCTTCATGATGCCACAGAGGGGAGAAGGTCCCCGCCCTCTATGTCATCATCGACCAAATTATTAAAGCTATTTCCAGTTTGAATGTGAATATTCCCCACCTGAATAGACCCTGTAATCTGCTTCTTTGGTTTATTCCATGTCTCACTCTCAGTCACTTCTTCCTCCATCTTCTCTTTTCCTTTGGGCACCCATTTCTGTTGTATTATAGGGACAGTAGGAGGTTTCTCTCTGCACATATGGCCAACCTTATGGCATTTCTGACAAAATAGAGGCACCCATTCATAATATACCTGTTGCTCTCTCACCTCTCCCACTTCATTCTCAATCTGAACTTTGTAAATTAAAGGCTTAGTAATATCCACTTCTACTAACATCCTTGCATATGATATTCTTGTCTGCTCTGTGGTGCACTCATCAGCACACACAGGCTTACCGATGATACTCCCAATTCGGCTCAGAGAATCCCCACTCCAATAAGACAGGGGCAAGCTAGGTAGCCTAACCCACAGAGGCACCTCTTGCAAAACCTCCTTCTCAAAACAAAAGTCTGCAACCCAATCCTTCACCACTATCGGCCTATTAGCAATCAGAAACGGTCCCTCACTCAACATCCTATCCTTCTCCATTTTAGAATCAAACCTAACCACAAAATACCCCTCATTATGGTAAAAGATATCAATACTTCCCTTAACAGCACATTGCTTCTGCAGAAATGATCTGAGGTATGCAATAGTTGGACTATCACCAATAACATATAAGATTATCGCATTCCTCCATTTAGTAACCTCTTTCTCAACCTCAGATTCACATAATTTTGCAGTAGGAACCCCTAATTTCAGATTCGGAGCAACATATCCCAAAGACATACCTCTCTTCTTCAGTGGTACCACCTCTCCTTCTTCAATTTTCTTCGCAGTATCCTCCTTCATCTTCTCAGCTGACTGTATCACCTCTTGCTCTGCAACAGCATCCTCAAATTCCAGCTCAATCAGCCCCGAGTGCCCTCCTTTGATGAGTAGATCCGTCCTCCGCAGTTCTGCTGCGCCAGAGCTCTCCGTTATCTCACCCACAGAGTGAGCTGATGCCGGTATAGTCCCAATCGGCAAATCCAGCTTCCGTGGACGGCCCTTCGGTCGGCCGCCACCCTTCGCCATCGTTGAGCAGACCTTCAAGCGCAAGTTAGAAAACCCACTAACGTGCGCTCCAAGTAAAAATCCTCCGGGAGTATTTTAAAAGCCTTATAATAACTGTGTATTTTTATTCAATCTGGAGACCTAGAATTGGTTGTAATGGATTGGGTTTATATATATATTAAGCTAGTAACTTCTCTTGTAATGAATCCGAAATTTGTTGGATTGTAATCTAAATCTCTTGCTAATATAAAATTATTTGAGAAAATTTCAATGTAGAGGAGGGGAAGGAATCTACGGTAAAGGTTTGTATGAAATGAGAGACAAAATGTCTCTCACATTCCAACAATTTCTCTCATGCAACTGAAAATCATGAAATAAGATTGATTGCTAATTTACTTAATTGTATTCGTGTATTGAGTAGTGGTTCAATTTGGTGAAGAGAAAAGAAATAGAAAGAGAGTAAACAAATAATGAATAGTTATAAGTTGCATGAACTTTAAAAATAGCCCCCCCAAAAGAAAAAGAGTATTTGTATTTGTTTTAGGCATGAGTATCACCTGGAGATCTCTCCCTCTAGACCATCAGTGCATGAGTAAACAAATGTTATCCCTTAACAACTAAAACACACTAGAACTAGATAGAGGAGATCACAGTTGACTCGTCTTCCCAAACTATGAGTTGCGCCACTTTGGACTCTCATGATGCTGAGCGTCAAAGGCCTTTCACCGGTCACACCGACCCAGGCTCGGTTCTTAGGAGGCCCAAAGTGTTCTTAAGAACAGGCCCCCACATCTTAAGGCCCTTACGCCTTTATATCATTTGCTTCTTCTTCTTCTTCTTCTTCTTCTTTTTTCTTATATATATTAGTTTTTTATTGTTCTAAAATGCAACTTTACGTCGTATTTTTTTCCTATAAATTCAACAAAAATTATCTTTGAATATGAAAAAAACACATAAAACTCCAAAATTGAACACGAGTTTTCTATTAAAAATGATATTAAGCACAACAAACAAATAATTTTCTCATTTCAAGGGCGTGAATATGCTTTGCTCACTTGCAATTTGTCGCATAATTATCCATTGGAAAATTACAATAATAAAAAAATTGACAATTTCGGGAATTCAAAACATTGACACTTTTACGAAAATTACGATAAAATAAAAATCATTTTATCGCTTCAAGTGTGAGAATATGTTTTGCTCACTTATAAGGTGTCGCATAAATAGCCGTTGGAAAATTATGATAATTAAAAATTGATGATTTCGAAAATTCAAAAGATTAGCACTTTTGTTCGTATAGATTAACACTTTTATTCACATAGTTTGGCATTTTTATGAAAAATACGATAAAAAAATTACTTTATCGCTTCAAATGCGGGAATATGCTTTGCTCACTTGTAAGGTGTTGCACAAATAGTTGTTGGAAAATTACGATAATTAAAAATTGACGAGTTTGGAAAATCAAAAGATTGACACTTTTGTTCGTATAGATTGACACTTTTATTCACGAACATTGGCACTTTTACGAAAAATACGATAAAATAAAAATTATTTTATCGCTTCAAGTGTGAGAATATGCTTTGCTCATTTGTAAGGTATCGCATAAATAGCTGTTGAAAAATTACGATAATTAAACATTGATGATTTCGAGAATTCAAAAGATTGACATTTTTTATTAGTATAGATTGACACTTTTATTCATGAACATTGGGACTTTTATGAAAAATACAATAAAAAAATTACTTTATCGCGTCAAATGCGGGAATATGTTTTGCTCACTTGTAAGGTGTCGCATAAATAGCCGTTGGAAAATTACGATAATTAAAAATTGATGATTTTAGAAAATAAAAAAATTGACACTTTTGTTCGTATAGATTGACACTTTTATTCATGAACATTGGCACTATTACAAAAAATACGATAAAATAAAAGTCATTTTATCGCTTCAAGTGTGAGAATATGCTTTGCTCGCTTATAAACACGAATTTTCTACGTATTTGATATGCTTAAAATACTATTTTTAATAGAAAAATTGTGATCAAACTTAGTATTTTAATATGTTTTTCCTATATTCAAGGATATTATGGTTAATTTTGTTTTTGCTAAATTTGTCGGAAGAAAATAAAAGTTGCATTTTGGAACAATTGGAGAAGTGGCTCGCGAAAAGTTAAAAGAAAGAAAAGGAAAAAAAAAACAAAAGAAAAGAAAAAGAAAAAAAGGAAGGAAGGAATTGGTTCGCGGCCCATCATGAAATTCAAGGCCCATAACTGCCCTCGTGAATCATCCGTTCTTCCATGGTGGGCCAGGTGGGTTTGGCTGCACGGTGAGGGTGGCCGTGTAGGAGGTTTTTGTCCCATTTTTTTGTCATTCTTATTATCCTCAAAAAATTTAAAACTCCATTCACCACCTTAATCAGACAAGACAAAAAAAATTTACATTAATTCTCCATTTGGATTTTTGGAGGATGTCTTTCTTTTATAAATAAAATATTAAAACTATTTGCATATTTGGTTTTATATTTTGTAAAATATTATCGTAATACAATTCTCTTTAAATAATATGGCTTTAATATTCATTTAGACGGTCAGCCCCCACCGGTACTGTTAAAGGGTTTTTACTGTGTTGACAAGAACCCCACTAACCTGACCAATCTGTTCAATCGGACGAATCGGATTTTATATTTATCAATATTAGATTTACCCTCCACATTAACAATCAAAAATTAAATCACAAATACACGATTCTTAATATTTAATTTATAACTAACGATCCTAGTTTTTCAAAATATCATCTATTTGTCCTTTTAGCTTTCCCGCAATTCTTGCCGAGGATTTTCAATTTGATTTATTTATATTTTTAATTTGCAAGATGGCAAGGTATGTTCACTGTGCTCGAAAACTTATGCCCTAAGACGAAGCGAAACGCGAATTTACTCTGTTCTGTTGGACTAAAGCCGATCCTTTGAGAAAACTCGATTCTCAAATTCGCTTCAATTCCTACTAAAATGGAAGGGGATGTTTCTGATGGGACTCAAATTCTGTATTCGGTAGAGGTAGAAACCTGTTGAACTAGCAAACAAAGGGAACGCACACCACCTGTTTGTTGAAACTTCTCAACCAACTCCGAATATCTTCGAGTAAGATTTCACCTGTTCTTACATTTATGTGCTCTAATGTTCATTTTTCAGTTTTTCGAGTTAATATTGAGTATGCGTATCGCTTCTAGTAGTCTCTTGAAATGAAGAAGAAGAAGAAGGGCAAATCAATCGAAAGCGTGGATCACGAAATCCCGTTGCCGGAAGCCATGATTCAACACATACAATCTTTTATGAGCGCAAAAGAAGCTGCTCGATCTTCCATCCTCTCCAAATCATGGCACGCCGCCTGGTTAACTCGTCCGGTGCTCAATTTTGATAGTCGCGACTTCCGTCTATCAAAACGCAGATTTAAGGAATTTGTGACGAAGACAATGCTGAGGTACCAAAACGTGAGTTTGAAGATTGACAGTTTCAGGCTATGTAGCTATGGTACTTACAATTGGGGCCACCGCTGGATTGCCAGCAGCCATAACTTGATTGCCGGCGCCATGAAAATGGGAGCCACCACCGTCGAACTTGATCACTGCTCATTCGCTTTGCCGCAAGAGGTTTTGGATCCGAAACCCTCCTCAAATTATCTCTAATTTGGTGCGAGGTCGAAGGGAACTACGTTATTAGTTGTTCGAGGCTTAAATGCCTCACCTTAGAGCATGTCGACATTAGAAGTGGCGATGATTTTTTTTAGGATATATTTCTTGCTGCATTTTGATGGAGGAATTGTCACTGTCTAACTGCCTTGGCTTACCATTAAAAACGATGAACCGCTTTGAGCTTCACAAGCTTAGGCGTCTCTTTCTTCATTTGTGGATGTTGATAGCATATTTCCAGCGACTCGCATCTAGATTTCCTTGCTTGAAGGATCTCAGCATTCTTGCATGCAATGGCTGCACAAATCTACTATTGCTAGCACTTCACTCGAAATCATAAGCTTTGAGCCCTTTAACTTTACCACGGACAAGAAATCAGATAGGGCCAGGTTGAAGTTCCTAATATTCGTAAGTTTACTTACTCATGTTCCGGCTTACCATCCCACCTCTCTATTGATGGGCCTTCAAAGGAATGGGAGTTGATATATCTATAGATATCGGCCGTTTCCACAGGACCTCATGGTTCGTAAATTTGAATAAGCTGTTGAAAAAGTTTAGGCTATCAAGATATCTCTCTTCATAAATGTTGACTTTACACACCAGTGTCGGAGCTCTGGCTGTGAGCATGAGGTTGATGTTGAAGTTGTACCAAAACCTCTTGTGGTGGAGAATCTGATGATTAACGCACCACCTACAATTTATTCTGCTCTTGTGGTTCGTTCACTTGGGGCCTTTCGCCCCAAGTTCATAACGCATCGTGATGGTTGGATGCTAGACAAAGGGAAGTCCATTGGTATCTTCACAGAAACTGATTGAGCTACTATTTGTTCCGAATTGGCAAGATAAGTTTGGACAGTTTGGTCTGAAGAAAGTGAATGTGGAAATCTTGGACGAGTTTGATGAAGAGTGGCGTCCTCTCGTGTTGAAGAAAGCTCTGGATGCTTCTGAAGCTGAGGTGCGTTTGCAAATGATA